>LTAE01004203.1:0-33545 GCA_001647135.1 Pontederia paniculata | reverse complement strand
ATGCTTATGTATGGTATATATATGTTAATTTCAGAGAAAGTTAATGATGAATGCAATGTTTATGATGAAATAATTCAATGATGATAAATGATAGCAGAGGTGTAAATGATACCCTCATGCAAGAAAAGTATGTTATGATGAAAGATGATGTATGAAATAAAGTATATGAAAGGTATACATGATATTTTATGATGACCCTTATGTTATGAATAATGATGTTTAATTATGATGATGTAGTTATACTCATGCTTTTGATTTTATCATGAAAATTATCTTTTTATTGTGCCTTACATATTTGAGCTTTATCGTTCATGGTGGGTTTGTTTTTCCCCCTGCTTTGGATCCTGCAGGTCAGTGATCTAAGGTGCCATGGTTGCTGGTGGTGCTAGTGGCGACAAATGTTCGTGGTGATGCCGCTTGCACATGAGTAGTGGTTCATAATATGATGTCTGTCAGTCTAGTCTCTTTTATTCAGTTGAATAAGGAAAGAAACTATTATGTGATGTGAGACTATGAGACTTTATGTTATGTAAGCTTTCTGCATTTATATTTTATGAAAAGTTTTATGAAGAGTTATGATTTTATTTACTTTATGTATTCCGCATTTAGTTACCAGTCTTAGTGTCAACCTTAAAGTCAAATAATAGTATGTTGTGTAGCGCACCCAGGAGGGTATTCTGTCATGTAGTGGGGTGGTCTTCATGGGGCATTACAAAAATAAAATGAATATGGAAAAGGAAGAGTGCAACAAGCGCGACCTTATCCCCCTTCCCTCAAGAACTCTATCTCTATCTCTCTCACTCACTCATCCACATGCGGCCACCCAAAGAAAGAAATAGCGGCCTCTTTTTGCCACCGGACATCACCATCTTGCCACCAAGCAAGGCATAGCTCTTGACAGGAAAAAACTCATCCATGCAATTTTGGGAAAATTTCGAATACTATAAGAGGTGAACGACGAGTTCAAGTTTGAGGCGAAAAATGGGCTGCCGCCAATCTTATTCGTCATCAATTAATGAGAAGTATCATTTTCAATACTTCAAAAAAGACATGTTATTTGAAATTCAAATAATATAAATAATTTCATATTTGTCATGTATGTGCTTATCGAATTGAAATGATGAAGATGTTTTTCAATTAAATCCTATAAGTGATAGTTGGATCTTTAGGTTTTTTTATTCGAAAGCATTCTCTAAACTTTAGATATATATATGAGTTTAAGTAGTTTCATATATATTCAAACACTCAAGAAGATCTATAATAAATTAAGAGGCATATTGTTAGAAGATGACTCATATGCTTCTTGTTCAACTAGTAAATTATTTGTGTCTATCTATCCATGACCAAGATGAATCTTGAGTGAAAGAGGTATGTAGAACATGATATTTTTACCCAAATACGATGTACACTATGTAAATGAAAAAAAAAATTCTTCAAGTCTATTTTTTACATATAGGATACAAAATAAAAGTATAGGTGAATATTTATGATTAGAATATATGATTTTTTCATCTTGTAGATGAGTAGCCTATAAGATATTAATACTACTGTTATTGTGAGATATTCTATTAACAAATTATAAGAGGATGAATATATGAAGAGATTGTCATAAGTAAGTTATAGTTCATGTCTTAATGTTTCTAGGATCTCAAGTGGAGTGTAATATTTGATTAGTCATAATGCTTGAATGAGAAATTGGGTATATCATCTTTAAAGGATTTTTCAAAATATATCGAAATTGAGTTCTAGTTTATTATTATTGAAAATTACAACTATGATTAAGTTTTTTTGATAGATGATGATTGAACTATGAGTATTGAAGGAACTACTGAAGAGAAGAAAATGAGGTGAATTGTTATCTATGATTTTGTCATGCAATAATTAGGAGGTACTGATGACGCATATATGATGAATATTCCATCTCAATAATGAGAGTGATAACATAACTAGAAGTTATTAGAATGATATGAAAATGATGAATTATATTGATGAGAAAGATATAATCTTCAAATAAGTTATGAGGTATGTAACACATGTTTTTTTTGGAACTTTGAGTTATAAATTCAAGTAAGATCAATAGTTGTAAGATATTTAATATTATATTAGAATGATTTATCATTTGTTACTTTTGATTGTTACACATGAGTTATGATTAACATGCACAGGTCGATGCTTTAATATTCATAGCATGAAAATAGATCAAGAATCATAATGTGTCTAAACTGTCTAAGGATAGATGCATGGATGAATACTATATGAGTGTCATTCCGTTAGTAGGACTATGATAAATGTTTAATGATTAGAATTGTAACAGATGAACTGAGTGATATCTAAAAATGCACAACAATAATGATGATTATGAAAAGATTAAAAAGTGTTTGATTATTGATAAATTAAATTGGGAGATACAACTCAAATGCATATATTTTAATGAACATTTAAGTTAAGCTTAAATTTGAGAACAAATTTATTTTGTTTAAAAAATATAATATAACAATAGATAGAAATAAAAGAAATAGAGAAAGGGAAAGGATGTAATAGCTGCAATCTCCTCCTCGAATCTATCCTCCCTCGTTGCAATCTCCTTTTCACATTCGTCATAAAAAGAAAATGGCAACCTCTTTAAGCCTTTGAAATATCGTTGTTTGACGATCAACATATTGTATGATAAAAGTAATCCAATAAAATTAAAGTACCATATGATATCAAAAGTATGAATTAAAATATTGTCAATCTTTTATTCCTTTATTTGATATATCATTATGATGAATATAATTGATTCAATATTCATGCTATCTAATAGTGATTGTCAATAAGCACTACTCGACCGTTTTCATATTAATTTTTATTCATTTATCACGGCTAACTCATAATATTATGGTGATATGTACAATCTTTTATTACTCATTGTATCGATGTCGTGATGTTCTATTTTTAGTTTTGATTTATTCATCTATTAAGTTTCATATGTCAAGGGAGTATATCTTTACTATAATTCAAATTTGTAGGCTATGCAACATATGATGCTCGTAGGAGTCTTTCTTTTATTTGCTTTCATGTGTTAACATATTTATAATTTTTCCTGTTTTAAAGATCAGTTGATAGCTATGTACATGTTTCTCAAACTTTCACTTACTGTTTTAATTTTTTGCATAAACTATATTTCATTATTTGACCAATCATTGCACTGGTGACATATTATGTCATGATACGTGTGTGTGTTTAGAAGCATTACAATTAAGTATCATAATTTCAAGTTATGATTATCTTTATATGCTAATTAATTATTAATTTATTATAGTGGTCCAATTTATATACGGTCCAGGTGCAAAACATGATAAAAGTAACAATATTTTTTTTATTGCAAAGTACGTCCTTCCACTACGTATTTATTTTTAATTATTGAAATAAATTATCAATATATCTAATTATTCGAATAAAAAATGTAATAACACTGGATTAATATCGCACGTGCCGAAGCTCGAGTTTTCACAGGATTGGATACGGTCGTTGGTAAACTGTTCCAAGTTTTTGGCATCCAACGGGAAGAGGACGAGAAAGGAGACGAAAGCTCCGGCAATGGAGTCCCCGTTTAGGGCTGACGTGCTACGGGGCAAGGTGGCCCTCGTCACCGGCGGTGGCTCCGGCATAGGCTTCGAGATCTCCACCCAGTTCGGCAGGCACGGCGCCGCCGTCGCCATCATGGGCCGCCGCCGCCAGGTCCTCGACGCCGCCGTCGCCGCGCTCCAGTCCCAGGGGATTCGGGTAAAGTCATTTTGGGGAGCTTTCTCTACAAATTCGATCTCTTGTCTGATGCTGCGCCTGTTGAATAGTTTGTTAAGAAAATTTGTTGGCTGCTTTCTAATCCTCAGAACTGTTATCGAATAGTTCATAGTTTCTGCTTGTATTAGGGTTTCTCTTATTTGATATTTACTTCTTGAAGTTTCCTGATTCTGGTCTATATAGAGCATGGGGTTAAACAAGCTCGTTTGAAAAACAAAAGAACCTTTTTTTGTGATCGAAAGGACGGAAATCACATCTCGACACATAAACGGAAGAAATCCTCCCCAAAATACCTGAATATACAGCAGCTCTGTATCCTTTCGCAGTGCCCATATGGTTCTTTTTCTAAAGTTTTTTACTGCATCTGTTAGTTTCAACTTATAAATATGTAATCTTTTTTGTGGAAAAAAAATCAATTTTGTCAACCCTGTTGTTGGCGTATTTCGTGTCAATTTGGGAGAATTGATCATTTTCTGAGGCGTCAAGTTATCTCCTATCATAGGCGTTACATCACATCTTTATGCAACATGTTTAGTGCACCACAGTTATCATACCATATTTAGCATGCAGAATTTGTTAGCCTTTTCACGAGATTTCGTGATACCTTTTGTTGCATCTCACATAACTTATTCTCAGATATAAATACAAATTCTTTTCATATCTTATGATTTGACTTGGTTTCTCAGGAGGTATTTTTTGCGACCTGATAGTCATTAGATGGAACACACAATCTCAGTCTGTTTGTTGTCTACGAACTGTTGCTTAGCTTTACGGATTTCTTTTTGCGAGGTAAAGGATGGTTACAATTTGTAATCATCACAAATTATTTTGTTAATAACTTTGTGGAAAATCAACATAGATATCTCACAGGTTTAATTTCCTTTTAAGGGACTTATAGTCTTCCATCACATTGTATAAATTTCTGCAACCAGATGATGATGATTCGTGGACAGATTGCCGCCTCATATGGAAACTGCGGACACCTGAGACAAATGTTACTTGTGTGCTATGTTGACGCAGTAGTGGAGGACCTTGACCTTCTTCTTTGATCGATGTTCTTGATGTCCACCTAGTCAGAAAGAATCCCATAAAATCATTATCGGTTGAGTGTCAATCCACCTCCATCCTACTTTGAACCATACCTCTCTAGCCACTAAACAACCAAAGAAGAGATGATCAACATCCTCTTCTGCAGTGTCACAGAATAAGCAATTAGTGCTGGCCCCTTGTAGATGCCACTGGATTGTTGTGCAGTTATCAATGGCCTTTTGGAGATCTTTCAGATTTGGAGGGTAACATAAGGATATCCGCGTATATGTTTCTAGGTGGTGTTGAGCACTACCTCTTTCTTTTTGTGGTCAATTTGGTCTCGATAAAATGGCTGCATATTTACGAGAGGGAGATGCTATGTTGAGAATGTTTTAATCTTGGGAAGGGTTCGGATAAAAGAGTGGGCAGAAATCTGATGTTACTGTGGCTGCCTTTGTATTTGCTACGAAATATTGGATGGATTTTCAGCAACAGAAATGGATGGATGCATTCATGGAACCATCTCTCTCTCTCTCTCTCTCTCTCAATAAAAAAAAAAACTTATTTGCTTATGTCATGTATCCTTGCAGTTTGCTTTGATCAAATTTTGTACTTCATATGCAGCATTTAACATCATCGGATGGTAACTTTGCAGGCTATTGGGCTTCAAGGAGATGTCCGCAAGCCAGAAGATGCAGCCAGGGTTCTAGAAGCAACAGTTAGAAATTTTGGGAAACTTGACATTCTTATAAATGGAGCAGCAGGAAATTTCCTAGCAGCAGCAGAGGATTTGTCTCCCAATGGCTTCCGAACTGGTAAATGTCGCTAATTTGTCAAAATTTAGTGCACTATGTAACGAAACACTGGTAGCAAACTTTACTTCAGTGATGCTATAACCTTGTTTTGATATAATTGTTGTCATAAAGTTTACTTTTACTCAAAGGAGTCTTCTATCTTTTCCTGGAAATCTAGAAAAAGAAAAAAGAAGAATGATTCATAACTGCCCTTCTTTATGAATTCTGTAAAGAATAAGAATATATGTGTACTAAAATTTGGCATTTTAACTACAGTGTCAAAAGCTTCTGGAAGCTTTCAATCTTTTTTGTTCCCTCTGCAGTTATACTACGTCCTGCCTTCCTCCCAAAGAAAAAAATTATGCCCTGCCTTATATTATATCAGTTCTCATTTCACATTTTCAGTTTTGGACATTGATTCTGTTGGTACATTCACAATGTGCCATGAAGCTTTGAAGTATCTAAAGAAGGGTGCACCTGGGAAAGGTCCATCTATAGGTGGTCTTATACTGAACATAAGTGCAACTTTGCACTATACAGCATCTTGGTATCAAATTCATGTTTCTGCAGCCAAGGTACATTCACATTCTTTGGTTCCTGAAATGAACTGGCAATATAGTTTTGGCTTATATATTCTGTTATCAAAAGGCAGCTGTCGACAGTATTACTAGATCCTTGGCCTTGGAATGGGGAACTGATCACGATATAAGAGTCAATGGAATTGCCCCTGGTCCTATAGAAGGAACTCCTGGAATGAGAAAGCTTGCACCTGAGGAGATGAAGACTAATAACTGGGAACTTATGCCACAGTTTAAACTTGGAGAGAGATGGGACATAGCAATGGCTGCCCTCTATCTGGCTTCTGATGCAGGTCAGCGACAATTAGTATTTCAAACAGTTATTTTTCCAGATAACCTGCTTGGTCTGGCCTTTTTCTTCATAGTTCTCACAGCTTTCTAACTTCCTTTGTATCATTAAGGGGCCATTTGGATGCAAGAACTTATGTTCTTGCTAGTCCCCAAGAACTAATCGATTAGAGAGATAAATTCTAATTTGGTGTTTGGATGAATAAGTGTAATGATGAAGAACTAAAAAGTTGATTAGATGTTTTAGTTTGATGCGTGTTTGGATGAAATTTTAGAACTAAAAATATTTTATTTGATTAAATGAAATGAAAAATACTTTTATTTTTTAAAAGATAAAAATATTAAATAAAATAAAAAATTATAATAATTTGTTATTATTTGAAATTATTAACGTAATATATTAAATATTACACATATTCATAAAATAATCAATAATACCAAATTAAACTTATTTATAAAGATTTCTAATTAATAATATAAATTATCTAGATTAATAAATTAATTAGATCTTGTTTCGAATCTAACTTATTTACAAAATCAAATTAAGCATATTTGCAAAGTCTAATTTATATATAGTAAAATAATTTGATTAAAAAGTAAATATAAAATAATCAAATTAACGTCATAATCTAACTTATGTACATAACTTCATGTTATAATTAAATAGTTATTTGTTAATTTAAAGTTGAAATATTTTATCTAAAAATTGTTCAGTTTTAGTTGAATGAAATAATATTACTAATACAATAATTGATCATCATCGAAATAATTATATAGTTTACTTAGTAACAATCAAGGTAATTATTATTTTTTAACAAATAAGATCATTACACAATTTTTAAAATTTTTTTTATATGTTGAATTTGTTTATTAACAAATTTTAGAAAATTATAATACAAGATAATTAGAATTGTAAAACAAAAAATATTTATTATTAAGTTATTATAATTAATTAGTAATATAAAATAAATACTTAATTATATATATATATATATTGTTAAATAATAAATATATAGGCCTAAAAGTAGGTGGACCTACTTTTGGGCCTGCACAAAAGACAAAAAAAGAGAAATCTGCTTTGCTAGAACCAGGCGAATTCTCTCTCATAGCAAGAACTGACATGTAGGAATCGGCTGGAATTTCATGCGTTGACCAGAACCTAAGTTCTGGTGGAGCCTATTAAAAAATAGTTGGGTGTTTGCCAGAATCATCGAGAACTAGGGCTGATTCTGACTCCAGTTCGGATCCAAACATGCCCTAAGGAATAATTTAATCCATTTTTCTGAACAATTTTTTGTGTTTTGCTTCCTCTCAGTGGTATTTTGTTATGCTTTGATATTTTATCTATCTTCCCAGGAAAATAAATATCTCCAATTCGCCTCTATACCCCAAGATGTAGAAAACATAGAATTCCTATTCCACCCAAATTCTCAGAAACAATTCTGTTTTTGGGAATAATGTGTTTCGTTGATTGATATTTTCTAGAACTTGGTTAACATATATTGGTCTACTTTTTCCAGCGAGAGAGCCATAGGAAGTTCATAATCTTAAAACATGATTAGGGAAAGTAAGATAGTATCGTGATTGAAAGTGATTAATTGGTAAGTGTTTGATAGGCTCAAGGAAGCCTTTGTTATTGGTCATTTCTTTTTGGTGTCATTGTGCTATTGTTTCTGCGTCACTCTATTTATGCCTTAAATAACTGGTTATTAAGTTGTAATAATGGCAGGGTTCAGAATGGCATATTGTCCTATGGACTACTGCTCTACCATATTAGTTACATGATTGCTTCATCCCTTAAATGCTGCACACATTTGTGCCAATGTGTGGTTGCAAATCTTAGGGAGCAATACTTGAGGCTTATCTGAAATATCCGTACTAGCTGTTAGATATCTGTTTCATTAAAGCTATGTAGCAGATGACAAGATGCATTGCTAATAGTTTCGAAATTTACTAATCTTCAGGAAAATCCATAATCTACAGAAAGATTAACAATTTGAGGCAATAAGTCCACAATTACTTTCATGATGGTATTCATGACATTATTTAAAGCACTTTGGCCAATATCCATCCGCTATTGAAGTTTGAAACAATGATATGCACATCCATTTACTTTGTTCCAGTTACTGGTTTTAAACCTCTTGTGAAGGAAGACCCAAAAATAAGATATCTTTACAATGCAGGCTGATTAAGGATTTATACTTTTTTGAGTTTCATTTATAATATCCTGGCTTATAAGATTCAATGAGTGTAGCATCTGTCTTGTTAAATTTAAAGGATATAGATTTTGAATTCTTTGAATGTAACAACAAAGCTTGAATTATATCTTGTTTTTAAGATATTGATTGTTGCATATACTTAGTTCTTGAAATTGGTTCTTCTGATAAATGAGCACAGCAGCATTATGGTCTTTTTCCCTTAAAAAATCAGTATCACGGCCTTTATCAGATGGTTATAAATTTCAATTGCAATAAATCTGTAACATATCAATTTGCCCAAGACCGTTTTGAGGTCAAGGCTGACATTAGAAAATTTCTTATATACCCCATTAATCCCATTGAAATATTTGATGCATGCACTTTTGAATGTTATGCAATAGAAATTACCTTGTATATCTTGCTAGCTGTCATATTAAAAATGTATTTACTCGTTGTATTTATTGATTAATTGCTGATTCTATGTTCAGAGTTGGGTCTTTTCTAGCAAAATAATTCTGCAATTTGCTTGCTATAAAAACAATAGGATTACTGTTTGATCTATGTTCTTATGTTAAAGGTAAATATATCAATGGCACTACTATTATCGTTGATGGAGGACATTGGCTTAGCCGCCCTAGGCACATTCCAGTGGAGGAAGTAAAAAAGTTATCCAGGGTTGTGGAGAAGAAGTCAAGGATTGCACCTGTGGGTGTTCCAACCAGCAAACTGTAGTAGTTCTTTCTTGGCATTTCCAACATTGTTGCATGCCCACGATCTTCCACTTGTTGAATGCCTGCTTCAATATCCATCAATGACCACAATTATTATGCTTTTATATGGAGAAAAAAAAACATATTGATTCCCAGATAAGCAATATTTTGGGTTATAAAATAAGATGAAAGATGTTTTGAAAGATCCCTTTGTAGTTTGTAATATTTGAAAAAGAAAACACATAGGCTCCCGGATAAGCCAAATATTACTGGATTTCTTTTGCTGAGATTAATGGTATGATATGGAGTAATGCTATTCATGAGCCATCATTAAAGCAAACTAAGACACCAAGTCCTGCAGAGGTATTTTGCCTATTAAAGTACATTGTGCTTGATTCTTACACTTTTTTTGGCTGTTTGATATTTTGATATATAGATTTTATTATCTTGCATGTCAGAGGGGAACTGCGAGAAGTACTGGTTTTAGGCATACAATTGACAACCCTTCTTCCTTTAGAACCTTCTCTACAGTCCATTGGGAATGAAATCATGAAAAAAAGCATAATTAATTATTCAAGTTAATCTCGTAATATTAATTCCTGACAGTTATTACCTTGTTCAGTATGAAGGCAGGACCGCGGAAGCTTTAAAACAAACTTAGTGGACATTGTTAATGGCGTGTGCCGTGTGCTTCGTCTCTCCTTTCACCACTTTTTGACTAAAAAATTAGAGCTGTTTCTTTATTTCCATTCTTATATGTATGTATATATTAATCTGATTGAAATAATAATTCGTACAAGCATATATGTTAGTTCCTGATGACATCTATGCGTAGCATATGATGTGATATATAATGGTAAAATGTTGATGGGATTCACATTTTTTTTTGGTGAGGACTGATGGACAGTGAAATAGTAGTGATAATATGGTTCAATGTATGAGGAGGGCAGCTAGCTGTTGAGGTGTCCTCCACTACATGGGAAGTTCAAGTTGCAGTCTGTGGGGGTTATTCAGAGTCTAAAATGGAAACCATGACAAAGGGGGAAATACAGACTCTGAAAATGTAGCCAGAAAAACCCTAACCCTAAGTTTGCTTGAAAAGGAAAACTGACATAGTATGAAACCTTTCACACCTAAGATTAGATAGTTAACCTGTGGAGCAAAGATGATGACATAAATCAGATCAATCTTCCCAGATTCCAGAAACTGTGCAAGCATTTGATCTTAATTATCTTGACATATATCAGAAAAAAACGTATATATAAACCTTGACAACTGCATAAGGATAATACAAAAGCCACAAAAATAGGGCATGCATGAATTCAACATCAGAGAGAACATTCCTAACATATGGTTTACAATCCAAGTATTGCTAAAACACAATTCTTGTTTCAAACATAAACAAATATGACTAAAATCTATGCTTAAGAGGTGATTAATCATGTCCATCAAGAGTTCCAAACAGATTAAGGTTGGAGAAGGCATCTCTACGTTAATGTCCAAACATTACATTCTTAGCAAAGAAATTAATCTGATCACAATCACATTACGGCTCAAAAAGTAATGTTGTGCGAGAAAAGATCTGTCTTCTAGCACTCCAATACATCACTCAAATTTGATGTCGTCCATTTCTAATCCAAGATTTACATTCCTATTCAGGGATCTCCAATGGATTATATCGTTCTTAAGCAATCCCGGAGTAAAATTTTGTTCTTCCTAGAATTAATAGGTTACCATATGAGTAGATTACACAATCTTGTGTTTGCTAATTATTTAAAGGGTCAAGTAATGTGTAGCACATTTTACTATAATACGTGCAATGTGCTCTAACGACCTAGATCTTTATGATTAAAAATAAATTATAAGTTGAATAATGAAACACATGAGTTACATATATGAACCTGAGTTCTTATAGTGAGTGCATTATACACGCTACATTGAAAGTGTACAACACACTCATTAATTAACCATTCTAACTAATTATATGTTTCAGGAAACACTATGCTAAACTCAACACATGATCGATATGCATGGTTACCTGTAGAAGTAGCTCTAACTAACACTCAATTGTTGAGTTAAGCAACTTAGAATTTGGACGTTACTCTCCTTAAATCAGTGAGCTAGTGAGAGAGGTTAATTGACAGTAATTGCATGAACTCTTATAAAATGTGTATAGATAAGATATAACGCTCTTAAAGTCTAATCTTCAAATTGGATTAGCTAAGGTGCATTAAATTTTTAGATACCAAAATTTCACAAGAACAAATCTCATTTGATCGCAGGTCATGTATACAGTCAAATCTCTCTCTCTCTCTCTCTCTCTCTCTCTCTCTCTCTCTCTCTCTCTCTCTCTCTCTCAGTCAGTAAGCTGAAGGTAGCTAGTAAGCTGAAGGACACATGCATGCGAATGATGAAACCAGTCGAGTGCATTTTGCACTGTTCGAAGGTATTTGTTGTGAAACGATCAACAATGAAGAAGAGGCGTGAAACCTCTGACATCCAACTCTTTGGCTTGCCAAACAAAGTATAGTGCTCAAGTAGACGTTGATGCAAAGCAGGCCAATTAAAACCCACTCCATGTGCTCTCGATCAACGTCCTCGCGAGGCATTATGACCATCTGTCTGCAAGCCTCGACCCACCAATGGGGTTTGTGTCTGAGGGGCTGCATGAACTCTTTACCACTCTGGGGGCAAAACCCTGCCTTCCTAACTCTAGCAAGGGTTTCCACAAGTGGAACAAGACCAAGGAAATACTGGGCAAGGGGCCACACCAGTCAGGGGCAGTTAGCTGTCCACAACACCCCTTCACTTTCCTGCTGATCACCCATTTTGAAGACATGCAAAAAGGACTTGGAATTCTCATGGATAGTTACCATAAAGTTCATCCTCACAATCACATCATGTGCCATGTCTTCCCTTCTTCTTAAGAAACCCCTCCGAAATGGCAATCAAATCGTATACAAAGGATCACAAGTTGTTTCAGCTTTATACGTACAATAATATTTATCATATCATATACACATATATATCCCTATCTCTTTTCACATAAATACATGTGAACAGTTACTTAAGGAGAAGTTATTGCATGCATGGGTGGTTCCAACGTGTATAATTGATTTGTATATATAATGCACTATACATAGAAATGGAAGGTATTTGAGATGTAAATGAGATCATATATATGTATTCGCCTTAGTCATCATCATATATATGCTTTCTTGTACCTCAACACATAATTTCTACCTGCAGGCAAGAGAGGCTCGACAGGTAGATACCCATGCAGATCACCTTCATCTCTTCCTCTCTCATGGCCACTTCTGCTTCCCTCTTCTGCACGTCATTCTTTCTTAAACCTTATATGTTCCATTTTTTCCTGTGTAAATTAACTCGGTCATGCTGATTTCAAGCGAAAGAGTTACTACTTCTGATTACAGCACTAATATGACCAGTAGTTCCAGTTTGAGTTCCTGTAGCATGTAAAAAATATATACTTGCAAGCATATTTTTGTTTCTTCATTCAATTGCTCTCACTTGGTTCTTTCCACTCAAGCCAGGAATTCTGCTGTCAAAAAAAGGGTGGTAATCACTTTCCTCACTGAGAATTTGACAGGATTAGTAGCGTCTGATGGGCCGTGGAAAGATAGAGATCAAGCGGATCGAGAACCCGACGAACCGACAAGTAACCTTCTCCAAGAGGAGGGGAGGGCTGCTGAAGAAGGCCAATGAGCTCGCTGTACTGTGCGACGCACATGTTGGAGTTGTCATCTTCTCCAGCAGCGGCAAGCTGTTCGAGTACTGCAGTCCACCTTTGAGGTTTGGAAGAAGGATATAACACCTCCTAATTAATGCATCATTTCATAGCTTGATCTATGCCTCGATCAATCTCTAATGTGATAGACTTCTAAGAATTTAACATTGATCTCCAGTTTTGTAGATGAGTGCAATAGATTACTTTGATATCTTATGGTAGTTTCCAGCTTGCGGTGCTTTTTCTGATCCTGAGTTAATTAATAAGTCATATTTATCTTCTGGATCTTCTTCACAATTTGAGTTTCTACAGATGTTCTACAAAACCAATTCATGCAGCTAGACAATTTTTTTTCTTGATATTGACCATGTAGATCATATCAAATTTCTACTAGTTTCTGTTATATAATCATTAATTACCGCATCCAATATTAATTTATGTGACCAATTTCTAATTAATCATTTGTTTTTCTGCCATTTTCTCCATGAACTGATCTCATGCACAATATACTTGTGACAATTAGCTCATTGATTGCTGGCAGGTAATCCTAATGATTACTCGCCTGTTTTTCTTATTGATAGTTACCAACTGCAAGTAAGGTTAATTTTCCATGGCCTTTCATGTTTGACTCATGAAGTTTACATTGCTGTCCATGACATTCATGAAATTTTCACAGAAAAACATGAATGGTGTTTAATATAGTTGGTCATGTCTAGATAGACCTGCATTGTCTCCTGTTTCAGATGAAATTTTAGTTTTTTTTTTCAGTTTGAGAGATTAAACCAATGAAGATTTTATTTTGTTTTATTAATTATCTGTCACTGATCAGTTGAGCAAAAGAAAAACACTTGTAGGTTGGATGCATATGATCTTTTTTACAATTTTTTGATATCTCTATTGTTAAGGTACTATATATGATTTACAAATTACTATCCAGAATACAGGAGGATGGAAGCTTTCCGTCAAATTAAATGCCTTTTGTTATATATATGTTCTGCAGGCGAGATGCTTGTTTAATTAAATGTATTCACGCTTAAGTGTTAGCTTTTCTAACATCATTACTTTTACAATATTCCAACACATTTATCATAATTAATTTATTAAAAGGAAATATAGAGATTACCTATACATGTTAAGAAAGATATATAATTTATTCAAGTTATTAATAGTTAGAGAGCTCTTCACATTTTGCTTAATACATAGTATTCTCTAGAATATTTTCCCATCCTTTTGTGGATAAATAAGAACGTAGGCCAGTTCTCTTTATCTTTCTTTACTTGTTGGTTCATATTATGATATTGCTGGCACAAATACCACAAGCTAAAAAGTAAATTGGACATAAAAAAAAACATATAAACCACTTCATATATAAGTTAAATATATGCCAAAGAAGTTGTTACGGAAAGGCATAAATATCTTAATTAACTTGATTTTTTTTAACGTATACTTTGAATAAGCTTAGTTCTACTTGAGCAGAATTATTTCATTATATATCCACTACTGAGGAGAAGTGGACTTAAAATGCACAAGTAGAGTTCTTGCATTATAATTATCTTTCCAAATTCTTTCTGAATACATATATCGCAGATATAAAAACTATATAGCTTGCATGGTGATCCATTTACTTTGAGGATTGACTTGTTTTTAATAAATCTGTGTTGCAGCATGAGACAACTCATTGAGAGGTATCAGAGAGTTACTAACACTCGATTTGAGGACCTGAATGGCCACCAGGTTTCTCTCACATATATGCAATGTTTTTCCAGGCCATATAAAATGTATATATATGAAGACACATTTGATCTTAACGTGCACATCGATTTGCCACTTTCAGCAGATAATTTATGACATGTCAAGGATGAGGGATGAGAACGATAAGCTCATGGCAAGCATGAGGCAATTCGCAGGCGAGGACTTGACTTCTTTAACTATGAATGATCTGAACCAACTTGAAGAACAATTGGAGTTCTCCGTCAACAGGATCCGAGCAAGGAAGGTAACATGATCAATTATAAAGTTAAGCGGTAAATAACTTGTGTCCAATGCTTCCATTGTTACAGTTTTAAGCTTTTGAAGATTGTAAAATTTAAACCTCTCCCACTTGGCACCCCCTTGTTTATGAAAAAATAAAACTAATACGAACATAAATGATTCTTGATCGATTTATATGTCGACCTGAATAAGTATTTTTGGTTCTTATTATTGACATGAACAAGCTTTGCGTGTCCTTCACTTTCCAAAGATCAACATTACATACCATATTGCTGACAAAAAACATTACATAACAATGCATGCAAAATTTGTACATTGATATATATTATTATATAGATTTAACGAGCTTTAGTCTACTGAAACATGATGTGTTTGTCAACACCATATATATAATCTTAGAGGGTTAGCTTCAATTACGTGATGCTAAAAGAGCATTGCAACTATTTAACCATTCCAGGATCAGTTACTGCACCAACAACTAGACAACTTACGACGCAAGGTAATACTATATTATGAAGCTTGTACATGTACTACATCTGTTATCATGATTTAGTTAATTCTCTAATCTATGACTTTGTGGAACAGGAACACATCTTAGAAGACCAGAACAGCTACCTCTGTCGCATTGTAAGCTAACACTACTCATCCATGTACCGCAAGTTTACTGCTTCACTGTGCAAGTGTTGAAATCTCTTGTGATTGGTTGTAGTTATCAGAGCACCAATTGCAAGCTGCAGTGGAGCAGCAGCAGGCAGTTGTTGAACAGAAGGATGTGCAGATGTTTGAGCACCTGGGGCACTTCTACGCTGATGAGCACAGGAACTTGCTGCAGTTGTCACCGCAGATGCATGAATTCCGCCTTCAGCCAACACAGCCCAACCTGCAGGACGCCACCCTCCAGGGCCATGGCCTGCAGCTGTGGTACATATAGACCCAAGGCTTTCTTTAATAAATTCATTTAATGCATTTCACATCCAATTAAATAATCCATGAGCAAACTAACTGAAAGAATGCAAACATTGTACTTTGAATAATCAGGTTAGGAATTAATTATATGTTTCCTGGAAGTTCCATGACACCCATCTGTTTTATAATCAGACACATGAAGAATATACAGGATAAGATCTCTGCAAAATTAGTTGGCCTTGATGTGATATAAAAATAGGATAGAAGGCTTATATTTAAGCTGCTTTTTTAACTTTTATAGGCATCAGTGTAATAAATAATTAAGTGTTTTGCTATCTCAGTCAATTCATCAGTTGCATTAGCTAAATCTAGAGCTGGTTTTGCTGCTTAATTAACCAAGTTTATTATTAGTTTAAGATCTTCATTTGTCTTGTTACAGAAAGCCAAATCAGTTCAGGAGCAGGTGATGAAGAAGAGGGTTACCAGAAAGTGATCTCTGATCTCTGACAAGAAATATTTCATGTTGTCTTAAATAACATATACACTTTTTAAGTTTAGGGGAACTGCTTCCTTCTTCTTAATTAATTATTAGTGACAATATATGGTTTGCAACTTTATGAAGAAGTTTTAATATTGCTGGATCTTCCTTACAGTTTATATTTTGTTGCTTGTCAGCATGCAAAGACATAATTCCATAAACCTATGATATGTGGATTTGGTTATTATCCATTTATTATGATGTTATAAAAATGCAAGTTAGATACACCAAGGGGAGTACACATGATAAGATAATATCCACCAAGTCGAAGTAGGTATTCGGTGGAATGTCATGGCCATGTATATGTTGATGGATCTTATTGATTTGTGATGCATGTGGTCTCCTCTATTAGTTGGCCTACAAAATAATACATTATTATATATACTGACCAGACCATATATATATATATATATATATATATATATATATANAGCAATCTATATTGCCTTCCACAAAGATTGTCACTAATTAAATTACCAGCAATGTACATTGCTTTGTTTAGTATGCATAAGCAATGTACAGAGCAATCTTTATTATTTTATTCATTATATAAAAAAATTTAATGAATAATATAAAATTTTTACCAAAATACCCTTAAACAATAGAATTAAGTTTATAAATTTAATTTCAATTATGTAAACTTGAATTACAAACATATACCTAAACTCATAAAATTTATACATCAAATAAATAAATATATAAAATAAATAGTATACAATTATCTAATAATAATAATTATTCTAAAATATTAATTGTTTATTAATTATAATATACAAAAAAATATAATTAATTAATAATGTTGATATTAAAATTAATAGAAATAATAACAATAATCTATTATTGATAAAAAATATTATTATATTGATTAATAAAAATTATACTAATTAATAAAATATTATATTATTATTTATTTGGTTATTTTTATCATTTAGTTAAATAAAATTCTAAAGGTCAAAGTTGAAAAAAAAATTATAACAGATTACTTGTGAGTGGTAATCTGGATTGCCTCCTCTCTCATAGGCAATCCAGATTGCCACTTCTTAGGTAATCTGTATTGCCTGCAATGTAAATTACTTATAAAATTAAGACAAAATGAACAAGGTAATGTAGTGGGCCCAAGTAATTTAATACAACATTACCGATAATGTGGAAAGATTACTTGTAAAGAAACGCCCCCTAAGATATTTATTCACTACTTTTCAACTCTTGAAATAATATGTATGAAAAAAATGTAGCACATTTATACAGAAAATATCAATTCTGTTAATATTAACAATGTTCATATTATTTTATATAGAAATTTAGTTATTTACATTTTCCTATATGCACTGTATAAAAAATAAATTATATGCTCCTTAACCATATATATATATATATATATATATATATATAATACACGTAATCAATTTCTTTAAATATGAAAATATTGTCTGATTAATCAATTAACTAATTAATTGAATCAATCACTCCTTTGTACTCACTCGAGTCCTTCATTCTACAAGCCCACAACCAATTCAAAAGGCAAAAGACAAGAATCTTTCAGACACTCTGCAGTGATGGAATCAGAAATGTAACAGAGGCAGGAAGGATCCAAGTTTGAGCACTGGCTGGTCCTGTTATTTATTTGATTGCTATCATATGTCTTCTCTGAGACTCTCTCTATCCTTTCTTTTTTTTTCTTTTCCTTTTTTCTGCTACAAATTTGGTTTACCATGATTGGCATGATTGCAAATTGGCAATGGAATCAAAACCAAATGGTACCTCTGGTAGGCCAAAAAGCTCTTGTCCAGAAGTTCCACAAGAAAATATAGTGACAATTTAACCCCAAAAAAGAGTGGGGGGTGGTCACATGAAAGGATGTGTTATGTGCATGCACCATCCTTTGCCCATAAACTGGACAGACAGTGATACAGGCAGAATTATCTCACCTTCCACCAAGTTGTCCAATTAAACAAAACCTTGAAAACTTTTTTTTTCTTAATTCAAGATCAGATCTTTAATCAACTAACTTGCAGTTCAAGTTACTGGAATTTTGATTTTTCTTCTAAATGAAGCATCTTTAGTATATTCTGAACTTCTAATATATTTTCTGTAATGCCAAAAAGAAGCTGGAGAATTTGGAGGTCATCATATTTATTTGATGATCCAAGTTTAGCATCCATGTGGAATCATGCCGGTCATGCAATCTAAGTTTCTGAGCTTAGTCCAAGCTTTGACTGCTTACCTAAATCCACCCTTTGCTCACCTGTATGTTTAGCTGGTGCAGCCTTTGCAGCTTCTACTACAGTGACACTTGTGAGAGAGAGAAAGAGAAAGAGAGAGAGAGAGAGAGAGAGAGAGAGGGAGAGAGTTTTGAGGGGAGAATTATTTATTTGCAGGAGGACAAAAGCCTTGATATCTTCCAAATCTGACCTCGCAGATAAATCAAAATGGCTGCTGAAGGGAAATCCTTCTTTGCTCAACAGTTTTTGCCAAAGATTCAACCCCACACGCTCAAAAGATTTCAAGTCTTGTGAGCTTTGAGGCCCCAAACCCTACTGACTCCTTTTTAGCATCTTCCAAAGTGTTGAGACCTGGTAGCAGAGAGAGGCGTTTTGTTTTGTTCCCCTCTCCCTCTGTCTCCTTTGTCCACCCTCTCCTGAGGCCATTCCGCCCCTCCCACCATTCCACTCCCTCGTTTGAGGGCTTAAAGATCATCCCTTTTTATGGTGTCTGTGTAAGTCCTCACTCCGTCTGCAGGCATCTGAGGCAAAGGGGTCACAGGAAACGGTGCTCGCCTTCAATCATGGTTAGGCGCCATGGATGGCAGCTCCCCGCTCACACCTTTCAGGTACACAAAGAGTAATTTTAAGATCCATTCTTCGTCGGTTTTGCTTTATATTTTTTAGGAGAAATGGGCCGGAGATGGTGCTGAGTTTTCAAAATGTCATCTTGAGGTTGCTGCTTGGGTTTTTTTACTGGTGCTGTGATGGTCGGATCCTGTGATCCTCCTGTGAACAGTGCATCTGGTGTGTTTCTTTTGTGTTTTGCCCTTTGTTTTTGCGAAGAACAAGCTCTTGAATCCGCGAAGGGGGCATCTCGGGCATTATTTGTGGCTCTGCATTTGAATCCGTGGATCTTAGAGTGCTGGGGGCTTTCTGTTTCCTCTGGTATATTTGAAAGATTCTCGATGTTTAATAGAGTGGGGGTTTGTTGGCTTTCGGAACAGAGGTTAACAAATATATCTCATAATCCTTGAAGCTGTTTTGGTGCTCTAAGGTTCATTGACTTGATCCTTTGGGTGCACAAAGTTTGCTGTTTAGTTCTACCTAAGATTCTCATCAGCAATAAAATGTATCCTGTGAATGATGTTAACAATGCCACAAAAAAACTCCAGACAGTATTTTTTTTTGGGAACTTTGGACAGGAAAACATTTGAAAGTTCGAGTGAATTGAAGAATCACCAAGGCCGGTACTTGAAAGTGATTTCTTGTCCTGACTGACAAGAATTATAATACCTCAAAAATCACTGCAAATGACTTCTGGTCATAGTTTTTCCTAGGCCACAAAACTTATTATCAACACAGGCAGTATTCAAATCTTCATTTATGTAAGCAAACTTATTTTTCTTATGTTTCCAAGATTGTACATCAATTGAAGTTTCTCCGATTTCATGTTTGTCAAAAGATGGAGTTCAAATAAAGATACATACTCTGGCGAGTATGTTGGTTCTTTTGAGTTTTGAGTGAATTAGTCGTCATGGTAAGTATAATAAAACTTTTAGGAAGCATGTTACAGCTTGGGTGTACCCTTAGGAAAATATGGTCTTTGTTCTGAACCACAGTTTAAGATTACCAACTCTGTGAAAGGCATCACCTTTGTGGTGATCCATGCCTGGAGTTTCAGAGAAGCTAAACATTTCATCTCTCGTGAGTGAATTCATGTGTGCAACCTGTACATGATATGATGTTTTTTTTCTTCTTCATGATCTACTATCACATCCCAGTTTTAAGTTCATGGTTATATGGATGTAACCATAGTTAAATTTCTGAGGCCTTTCTTTGAGTTGCTTGGCTTTCTTGTTTATGTAGTCTTCTTTGGGTGATCTTCCATGGAAGTATTTTTACTAAGACTGGCTCATTTTCTATGTCATCTGTCTCATTCATTTCAATTGCTTTATTTCTCCCATTCTTATTCTTCTGTCTTTTGTAGGTTGTTGCTATAACTGTTTTCTTTCTTCTGGTTGTCGCATTCTATGCCTTCTTTGCACCTTTCCTGGGCAGACGCATCTTTGAATATGTTGCAGTTGCTGTGTACACTCCTGTGGTAAGTTTCATCGATTAACAACTGATGCTGTCTATTTGTTTTTTATATCTGGGATCTCAATTCTATTTCTGTTTCAGGTGCTTACTGTTTTTGTACTTTATGTCCGTTGCACACGTATAAACCCAGCTGATCCTGGAATTATGTCAAAGTTTGACAGTGAGTTCAATGAGGTAGCAAAGAGTAGCTTTGATCTGCAAGATAGAGGTTTGCCTTCTGATCCTGGAAATATTGCAATTATTCAATACATCTTCTGTATTGTCAACACACAAGAGCTCTTAAAATATGTATTTCAATTGATTGATGGCATATAGGTGGTGAAGGTGGAGGTATTCCAACAGGTCCACAAAGAAAAAGTGCAGGCTGTGGCTTTGGAGGAATTTTCTGTGCATTATTTGCTAAAGAAGATTGTCGAAAAGTTGAAGTAAGTGAGCAACAAGCTGGCGCAGAAGATGCTTTGTTCTGTACGTTATGCAATGCTGAGGTACGAGTTCAAGATGTCAGGCACTAGATTATTCTCTTAGTGAATCAAACTATCCATTACTTTCATGCGTTAGATATGAAATCTGGAGTATCTGGGATTGTCATATCCATTTGTGTAGCAACATAGACAGATATTCCTGTGACATTCCTGCATCATCTTTCCAAGATTTTGTTCTCTTTTCTGTCTGGGCATGTGTGTGTGTCAACCCTTGTTGCTCAAGTAACATATGACATATAGATGCATCCTTGTTGCCATCAGTTTAACATTAAGCACATAAACCCCCAACAAGATTTTTGCATAACCCATAGCAATCTTAATTCTATATGCTTGTTTAACTTGTAATTACTTTTTACGCCTTGCAGGTGCGCAAATATAGTAAACATTGTAGGAGCTGTGATAAATGTGTAGATGGATTTGATCACCACTGTCGGGTAACCGAATGTTGTAAACCCCTTTTTCTGATGCATATTTTGTTGTTAACTTCAATGTAAATATCTAACTGACAGATTTTTTTTCCAGTGGCTTAATAATTGTGTGGGAAGGAAAAATTATATAACATTTATAACTCTTATGGCTACTAGTCTCGTTTGGGTGTGTACTGATCTTTCTCTCACACTAATTTCAACCCTTCTGATATATGATTGATATACACTGATGTTATTCATTCCGAATTTGTTGCGTGTTCATTCAAATGTATCAGCTTGCAATAGAGTTTGGAGTCGGTGTTGCAGTTTTTGTACTCTGCTTTGTTGATAAGAAGAGCATGGAAAACAACATCCAGGAAAAGCTTGGAAATGGTTTTTCTCGTGCTCCTTTTGCTACTGTTGTGGTAAGTTTGGCATATCATTATATTTTACTCGTTTGAGCAACATCTGCAGTCTTATAGTGCAACACCAACTCAATATGCTGTTTCTTTTTACCTGAAGGCATCTATATAATGTCACTGATGATGTAATTGGTTCTTTAACCACAAGTTTCTCAATCTCTTGTCTGTGTTACAACTTATATGTTTTCTTTAGAACCTACTATGCTTTCCTTTTCTTTTCTCTGAAAACTTTGCAGCAGGAAGCTGTTGTGCGACTGTAGCATTGACTGGTTTAGAGGATGTCACTCATTGGAGTCTTTTGAGTTTTATTCGTGTGTTGTTCCCTTTTATGGTTTCTATACTTATGTATCTTGTGGAAAATTACTGGAACTTCAGGCAGCATCTTTGCTGTCAAAACGAGATCAGGAAAAGGTTATGCTACACTTGATTTATATGATAGGTAGATAGGACAATATTATATCCATAAACTCTTGGCCTTTGGATGTGAAATGAGGTTATAAACTAATGCCTACAAGTGATTTATAGAAGAACTCATATTGCAGAATCACCTTTGTCAGTATTGCGTTGATAACAGAATTTTATAGTACAGGGTTATCTTGTCGTTTGTCATTGTTGGTAGTTTCTGAATTCCTTCTTTTTAAAAAAAAAAAGTTTCTGAATTCCAAAGATCTTTTAGAAGATGCATATTTGTTAAAAATGTTAACTTTATTACATTAGAATAAATTTGGTGACATTTTGCTTTGACTGTTGATCCATTTTGTCACTGAGGTTACCATCATACCTCTCCATATCAAACCATATAACTTTTTCTGTTCTCTCATAATATGTTTCGTACATCTTATTATCTTCAGATGGCGTCTTATTAATCGAAGAAAATATGCAATGGATATGGTGATTTGAAACATCTTGAAACTCCTTTTGTTTTGTAGGCCATTTGCACTGCTGTTTCTCTGTTGGCATGTGTACCTCTTGGAGAACTCTTCTTTTTCCACATGATACTGATAAAAAAGGTTTGTGCTAGATTTTAAGCCCGGGAGTATTCTAGTTAAACAAGACATACACCAACTACTGTATCACTTTTTCTTATAATCAGGGAATTACGACTTATGAGTATGTTGTGGCTATGAGGGCTATGAGTGAGGCTCCTCCTGCATCTGCAGACGAAGAAGGACCCAATCCTCTCTACTCACCAACTAATTCTGCAACAACTGGGTTGAGCATTGGAAGCTCTTTGAGCCTTCAATATAAAGGTGTGTGGTGCACACCTCCGAGGGTATTTGTCGATCAGCAGGTAAGACTTCCGACGTATCATGTCCATATTAGAGCAAATGGAAAGTTTGCACTAGGTCATTTGTATTAACCATTCAGATTGATGAGGTCCCTTTACAATTCACATCAGAATCTCCATTTAGCCATTATGTTCCCCTTGCGTGTTCCCTTTGCTCATCATCTCACCCTCAAATTCTTGAATAGGATGAAGTCATCCCTCATTTGGAACCTGGAATGGTGCCCTCCACTGTTGATCCTGATGCAGCTGGTTATGTAGAAAGGGCAAACAAGTCCAAAAAGGCTGTTAAGATAAGTGCATGGAAGCTTGCCAAATTGGATACTAGTGAAGCAGTGAAAGCAGCTGCTAAAGCCAGAGCATCTTCTTCAGTCCTTCGGCCAGTAGATGCTCGTCATGTGCCTGATGCTGGTTATAGCTCCAGCGACAATGCAAGTTGTAGGAGCAGTATGAGCATGGAGTATAGTGCAACCAAAGAATCAAGAAGCGAGCTGAAACTCTCTCCTCTACGTAACTCTTATCCTCAAAGCATTGCCAGCAAGGAAGATTATGATACTGGTACACAAAGTGAGTGTAGCTTCAACAGTCCAATCCATCATGCCCATGAACCTGCTGTCTTTAATCCAATCCCTTTGCCACGGTCACTTCCTGACCGACCACCTGCCTTTGTTCCTAGAGGGGCTCCAACTACCCAGCTGACCAACCCAATATTTCAATCTGCCACTGCCATTGTTAGGGAGAACAAAAGGGCTTCGGTGGTCTGGGATCCAGATGCTGGTCGCTATGTCTCAGTTCCAGCAGCTACCAGGAGTGAAAGTACAATGGATGCTCCGAATAGAACACCACATGCTTCTTTGATGAATCCTTCTGCCGAAACTGGTGCATATGGAAAAAGAGCAAATTTACCAAACACTTCTTCCCCAGCAATGTCTTCTGGCCAAGAAGAGAGATTGATGTACTCTGGACAATCGATATTCTTCGGTGGACCTCTTATCAATGCCCCCACCAGAGATAGAAATGATAGCAGGGTCATGCTAAGACCAGAAGTTGGGAACCCAAATGCTGCTACTGGAGCTAGAGAAAGGGGACAAGATTCTCTACCTGTTTTTATTCCCGGAGCTTTCCATAAAAGCCATCAACCGAGGGCCAAGTGATTGTCTTAGTGGAAGCTTAAGGGCTTTTTCCTGTCACTTCTGATTTCGTTTTAACATGGGACCTGCTCTTTTCAACTCAGCAAAATGGTGATGCTCCAGTAGCGGCTCCCGCAGTTCGAAAGCCATGGGATCTGACGGTTTTCGTCCAGTAATCTTGTACAGTAAGACTGGAGCTTGTTTCCAAGGTAAAGCATCCATGAGAGCTGAGTTGAGGAAGCTTCTGACTTGTTTGATTTCCTTGAAATTTCTCCTAGACATGATCAGAGCTGACTCTAGATAGTCAACCTTGAAATTTTTGTCTTTCAATGGAAAAAAATGACTTGCTAGCTTAATGTAGTCAGTTCCCAGATGCCAAGTTGTTTCTCATCAATCATGAGATGCTTTAGCAGACGAACTACTTATCATTTGTTTATTTAATTCAGTATCTTGAACTGGTGCAACCAATCTTATTCATCTTATTTGCTACGAACTGTTTCCTCATTTAAGGCCATGAATCATCTAACTTTGCTTATATCAGATAGGTAAACTAACACAATAAAGTTGTGCACCATGGAAAAAAAGTCACTAATGATGCAGTACAATGTTTCATATCTTATTTCTAATCTCTGACATCCATGGTTTCAAGAAACCTACTGATTGGCGTGTTTTATGATGTAGTATTTAGAGAATTTAGAGATATTAGTATTTAACTAATTTGATTTTTCAATGTCGGTGTGGAAACATTTTCTTGATTACTCTATTGTTCAAGTTTACTTGAGTGAAGTGAGAATTTCGAAATTATTTTCTTGATTACTCTATTGTTCAAGTTTACTTGAGTGAAGTGAGAATTTCGAAATTCGAATAGGAGGCTACTATCTTAGCTTTTTTTATTACTTATTTATTAATTTCTAGTATGTCTTTTCCCTTCGAATTTTCGACCATGAAATATCATAAAATCAAGCAAAAGACAAATCATATCATGCATGTAATGCCCTCAAATTTACACATCGTCGTGTGGCAGGACATGAACTTAGTGACGCTACGATAGATTATACTTTATTTGATAAAAGACAAATATTCAAATAAACAAAATGCGAAAGTATGAATATATTCAACAAATGTCATAGACCAAATGAGACATAAGAGTTGTAATATGGTTTTAGAATTATTACAACTGTTCTAAAGCAAATCAAAAGGAATTCTAAAATTGTCAGGAATAAGACATTGGCATCATCACGAGCGATTAGTGGTCATCAGTACAACCATCTACTGTAGTACTAGGTACTTGCAGGATCAATACAGGGAAAATAATATCTCATGAGCTTTTACGTCTAATGTGTAAAGCACAAGTAGATATAAAATTAAATATGATAAATTGACAATGATTAACTTGATACTGATGGAAAACAATCATGACGATATATTTGAATCAATAATATAAATCAAGTTGCTTCATGATGATACTATCCAATAATGGTAAGAGAGCAATTCAATCCATATACAATAAAGAGACAATTTTGATCAACGGTAAGAGGATGATTCAATCCGATAAATGATAAGAGAATGATTTAATTCAATAAACCATAAGAGAACAATTCAGACCTATAAACAAATAAGACCAACTGGGAAGAAATAATTTTCAAGATCAGTAATATTTCCATTGACAAACGATTCGATAAGACCAAATGGTAAGGAATATATCTTTCAAGCCACGTTAACTTCCGTTCGATAACTGCAAATAGATGATATAAGGGTACAATATAACATGTTTAATGAGAATTTGATGGATACAATAATTGATGAATAAGAGATGTCAGTACACTCCCTCTATTATCTTTTTTCATATCTGGATGAGTCATTTTACAATCAGTTCTTATTAACATTTTAACAGTAACTTTATGTTTCATTATGGTAAATGATACGGGTCTCAAAATGAAATAAATGATACAAAGCTCTTAACATTATCTTAAGCCTCCACTTCGGTCGCCATGATAATAAAATGATAAGATCTGCGAGGGTACTAGCCACGATAAAAATATGTCCATCAAGTGGGGTGAATGCTCGAGTGTCCTTTTTATTGCAGGAAGGGAAACTCTCCATGCAACAAGAGAAAAATGGTACCATCGCAGCTAAACCAGTGGCCCCATAACGATATGAAACAATCGGTAAATGATAGCTTCTAAACGGTACACATGCCATCTATTATGGAAATGATAGCTTCTAAATAGTCTTGTTATCCTTACATGAATACCTAATCTAGGTCCTTAACATATGACAACAATATACAATATAGACTAAAGAAGCATCCTGATCATCTATTATGGAAATGGGGGTATTTAAGGCAAAAATGGCATATCACGGGGGCTGTGACAGGTTGTTTACGGGCGTGATTGTTGGTGTCATGTGCTGTGACATGAGGGCCACGTTCATGAATCATTCGTCATGGATCGTGACATGAGCAACATGGTGTTGACCAAATGACATCTATTTCACGCTTGCAGGTCACGATGAGTTAGTCACGTGCCATGACGTGGGCGTCACGACCATGACTGAACCTCCTCTTTTTGACTTTGAGGTTCATGATCCATAACATATGAGTCATGATCACGACGAACATAATGATTTTTTTCACATCGATCTATCACGAGCCGTGATATAGGTGTTACGACTGTGATCGAATCCCACAGTCTCATGGTGTATAAACGGGTTGTGACTTGGGGTGTCACGACCATGTTTGATTCATGTTCTCTCGATCATGGGCCTTGACTATAGGGCCATGTCTGTGACTGAAGACGGACGAATGCATGTTTGGATGGTTACGAGCATTACATCATAGTCACGACTGTGACCAAACAATGATAATTTTGATTTCAATGGCCACGAGCATGACTTCAAGGTCACAATCATGATCGAACATTGTTTGACGATAATCGATGTTTTTCAAACATTATTTTTAAATTTAATCCTCAACTCTAGAATTTGCAGGCTTAGACATATGAACAAGCATGATTTTCATATCAATTACTATTCTATAGATCAACACAATCTTATAAGATTACTCAATAAGATCGAAAGGAACATGGATCAAAAAGAGAAAACATAGAGCAAGAAGAAATAGGGACATGGATCAATACAGACTATGTAAATAAATGGGGAAAGATCGCCATAAAAAAATGAAAAATTGAAAAATCCTAGGACATGATAATCTATCCAAGATTTTAGATCTACAGCTGAACTGTCACAATACACACATGTTAGCTTATACGCTCGTTGTCCTATTCTTCATCAATCAATCCTTTCATTTTTCCCGATGATCCTTCTCCTGGATGTCGCTCCTCCATCCTCGGTTCATTTTCTCTTTCTTCTGCAATTTGTTTCTGTATTATACTATGGGCATCTTGATCGACTAAAACACGATAACCTACCTTGGCTACAAATGAGAGGTAGAGAGATATAGCTGCAAGGGAAGAGGGGAGCCCTTCCTTCGTGTGAAAGAAATTATGAAGAGAGTGGAAAACTAGGGCCGGCTAGGGGAAGCAATAAGGATAAAATAATAATAGGAAAGATTTGGATAATAAATCATTGGGATTTTAATTTGAAATGGTTACAAGGGCATTTTTGGGTTAAGAAAGCTTAGGGAGTTACAATGCACCTCGAACTTAATATTACCAACATAGTGCATGATTCCCATAGTTAGTAGCATTGCAGTTCGTATCACTTTCTCTTGGTCAGGATCTTAAGATGGAGTGTTTGCATAAGATTTACATCAGTATCCTTTTGTTGTTGTCTATTAATCATTTAATGTGGCTATAGCCAACTCCTACCATCAACAAAGGAAGAAAGCCTTCAAGAGATTATGAAAATAGAAAACAACGACAAGAGATGACACTCATTGTTAAATTGCTTGGAAGATCCTCAATCACGTCAACTATGGGCACACAAAGGAGAACTCATTGTCACCGGCCTCCCAAATGAGTTCTTCATAGTCAAGCTCTCACCTTGGAGGATTGGACCTGGGCCTTAGCTGGTGAACCGCCGTCGTTGCTTGGTCACTTTCTCTTTGTCCACGAGTAGGAATTAGTCTTCTAACCATGGAAAGTGAAAGTATCTTAGATGGCCTCCTGGGTATGTTTCTAGATCTAGAAGTGGAACTTCTTAACCTCATGTTGCTACGTCGAGTGGGCTTCGATCTTGGCAAGTTGCTCTACTTTGAGAAGTTTTTCGTCAACTACACAAGGGGCAATATTGCGCGTTTGTGCATTGAGATCAACTTAGAAGACTTGCTCGCAAAAATGGTGTAGATCCCTAGAGAAAAAATACAATGTCATATATGAAGGTACTAACCTCATATGCCTCCTATGGGGCCATTTGCCATCCACCAGAAATATTTACCTAATATAGCAGAATACCATCACTTAACCGAAGGAAAGAGTGGGTTTTGGCTTTTGCAACATGTCACTCCTCTACATGCTTGTTATCCAAACTCGGTTGGAAGCTATTTCATTTTTCTACTATTGTCAAGGCCTTGGTTCAAACATTGATTTGATTAGTAAGTCATGGTCTGTTAATTTAGAAAGCATCCTATAATGATATCACACACAAATATTATCGTAAATGTAACTATAACACAAGATATTTATATTTATGTCAAACTAAATAATATAAACATATATACCATATGTATTATACTCTAGGATAAACATAAACATTTATCGTCATCAACATATCAAATGTCCATAGAATATTATAGAAGATTTTATACACTTGTACAACCATGTATGCAACATATCATATCACTCTTTAGAGTATTATATCATCTTTATCGAGGAACATATTATTCCTTATGATACTATATCATCCCTCTAGGGGAATTTCATATCGTCCCTACAAAAAAAATATCATTAAGATAGAAGAAATGAAAATGCATGATCTTGTCATATTCATATATTATCATAGAATATATGATTGTCATTAACCATTTATTCATTCGTTGAATTCATATATAACGTGCCCGAAAGCAATTGCTATATATATAGAAGTATAGTTGCATCGATAATAATTTTCTTTCATGAGCTTGATAACAATAATTTAGTTGTAGCTATACACATGGTAGAAATAAGTGAAGTGCATTATAAAACTTGTCACAATTGAAAAACACATCATACTCAAGCATTGCAAATTTTGCCAAAATGTAAGACTCGTTGAGGAGGTTTACTCCATATATATCTTATTATAATTTATTTTGCAATGCCCATAGCAAATTTTAGAAAAATGATATTGTTCTATTCCATTTATGTGTATTGACAAATTGAGTGATATTGAATATAAAATTCATAATTCATAAATTAAGTATGATAATTAAATAATTCCAATTTAAAATGAAACTAGACTTTTTGAGAATTAATCCTTATAAATATCAAAGCTTTTTAAGGTCATATAAAAAAATTTACAAATTCGCTTATATAATATTTCATCTCAGCATCTTGATAGACTATATGATGTACAATTTAAAAATCATAGCTTCCCCTTTGTTTAACTTATAAATGTATTACAATTGGATATGAAAGTAGATTTCTAACAATTTGACATAAAAATATTTTGCACTCATTTTAAGTACATTATTTATGCTAGAATTTATAATTCAAATTAATAATTACACAAAATAATAGAGAATGAATCTTAATCATTTGCTCATAATTTTTCATATAAAATTTTGATTAATCTAAACCTTTGGGAAGTAGAGCTGAAGGAATGTAATATAAGGAGTTTCCTAATTTTTAAATGAATCTATGATAATAAAGAATTTATATAAAGTTTCATCACAAAATTCATAGTTAGGGTGCGCTCAACACCAAAAGTTGGCTTTGATGTTCTCCATAATTAGTAGATATTGATAACATATTAGAGTAATTGATAACCAGAACAATTCTTGTTTAATAAAAAAATGTAGAGTTAATTCATAAAAGCAGAGTTAACTACTTACCTCGTGGTAAAAATCCTAAAACTTTTTTCTTAATTTGATCTTAATATTAAAGTTCAGCTATCCTTGCCCTTCTCTAGGTTTAGGATTTGGGACGTGGTAATAAAGTGATGTAGAGTCGAAATATTACTTCTTATCCATCTAGGTTACTGACATAGTGTTTGGTCTTTTCGTATATCTATTTTATTTATTCATTTACGTAAGATATTATGTATAAATAAGAAATTACCCTAAAAGGGTGGAAAAAATTTCCAAAGATCAGGGATCCCGCAGGGAATCCCCATTCGAGGCCTATCTTCGAGGATTTCTATCCCCTAAGAGTGTGAATGGGGGTTATTTCACCCCCGAGACATATTTCAAGGGATAAGGGTAGGGACAATTTTCCCCTGCAAATTCTTGGTGCCCAAAATATATTATTATTATTATTATTATTATTATTATTATTATTATTATTATTATTATTATTATTATTATTATTATTATTATTATTATTATTATATATAAGTATTTTATTTCTAGTCATTAGTTCATTTAAATCATTAGTTATAGTCATTGGGTCATTCACAATCCCTAACTATAAAAGAAGAAACCTAATAAAATATAAATAAACCAATTATCTCTTATAAAATCACAATTCATAATTGCCTCTTTCATCTGCTTATCATCGAACATCTTCTTGTTCAATCGGCCATTTGTTGCATTTGCTATTTGTCATTCCCTTCAATGGATTTTTTAATACTAATCTCCTATCTACGAGGCATTTCTTTCTGAATTCCTTTTATCTCATTTCTTATACATCTTCTTCCTTGACAAAAAAGGGTTCCAACTTCTTACAACCATGCTCGACGAGTGAAGGAGGCAACAAGCAACATAATTTTACCTTCCTCTGGGTGCCCCTCGACCTCCCTTTTCTTAGCGGCACATGGATGAGGATAAACCACAGTATATTGTGTGTCGAACCTCCCTTTCAACACACATGTCCTCCGTTCAGCATGGCTTTTTGTAGAAGTTCGGGTCCCCATGGGAATTTGGGAACCCCTAGGGATCGGGGTGGGTTGATGGAGTCAAGGAGGGGAGCTATACACCTCGCCCAGAACAAAGTCGGTTGCCAACCCTAAACTACCTCTTATTTGGATTAAAATAAAATATTTGGTAAAACCAATTCCAAAGGAGTCAAATCTGAATTTTGGGTGAAAAACAAAAAATGATAGTTTTATACATGTTTCATTTTTTTACCTTCATTTAACCTATTTAAGGCTCCTACTAAAATTTATTAAAAATTATATTTAGTAATTATCGGGACTTTATGATTTCAAATTTCATATTTTTTAAAAAGTATATTTTATTGCCGTTACCTAGGTTTGACTAATTTTTAGCATATGAACACTAAAATTAGCACATGCACTTTGACACATTTACCATAGTAGATATTAATCGTATAATGCACAATTAACACTTACAATCTTATATGGATTAGATCATGGATATCACCTTATGGTCTTAGGTTATGCAAGGGAAGTACTCGAATCATATCAGCCTAGAATGTAATTATCCTATCAGCATGGAGATTCATGGCTCTAGAATGGGACTCAAGAGGTTTGGAATCAAGTTTCAATTGGTGCCCACTAGAATTTGGGGTCCGATAATCTTGCTAATTTCTAGATGGAAACATGAGATAAGAATTTAGGCGCCTCGACGATCACACAATTATCACGTTAGAGGAGACTCACAATGCAACATTTGTTGCTTCACTAGTCACCAATGAAGATTCGTGGAATTGGAACATATTGAATAGGTACCCTAATACTCAAACCCAAGCTTGCATAAGTAATTAACATCTTTTCCTCATTCCCACATCTTGGTCCCACACACTTTAATGACCTTTATAAGCCTTCAGGAGCTATGATGTGTGCTTAACATATGGGCTCATTTCAATGACCTCATGTAATGCAAAAGATAATTGTTGGAAATCTATTTGGCACTATAAAGTACCTCAACGAATTTGATGCTTCATGTGGTTGACAACTCATGATAAACTGCTCACCAATTAAAAACGACAAAAAATATCTTTTATTGCAACAAATGAATGTTGAAAGTGTGTCAGCTTAGTAGTGATGGTCCCTTATATACTCAGAGATTGTACCATGCTCAAGAAGTTTGGAACCTACTCGTCCCTCACAATCTACTTGGCTAATTATTATCGGCTTCTCTACTAGATTGGATCCTATTGGAAAATATGAAGAAAATAAAGAAAAAAAATCACAAGAAATAATACAGAAAACATGCACAAATTATGTGGTTTGGAGATAGTTCTCAAGTGTTCATGATTGTTATAGAGGGTTTCATTATTTTTTTGTAAAAAACCATCCTGAGTACACAATCGTTCCTAAAATCATACATATATAAATATATATATATATAAATATATATATATATATATATATATATACATATATATATATATATATATTTGTTTGTGTGTGTATGTATGTATATTTATAATATCTTGAGTCCTACCCAACTGAAAGTCCATCTATTCTCTAATTTTGTAACGCGCTTCGCAGTTAAAGGCGTCTTCACATACGGAGATCTCGAAAAATTTGGGGGTCTATTATGTTTGTGAATCAAAATTTCAATTTTTTTTATGATAAAAGTCTTATTTTCTAAGAACTTCTACGGGGTCTTATTTGAGGAGAATTTGTATCTTCTGTTATGAGAGTGCATATATAAACTCTCTAGGACATGGTTAGAATAGAGTCTGCGTTATTTTTTATCCTCTTTGTAAAATTCTCGTCTCGCCGGCTGAGCACGTAGCCTAATTAAGAGTAAACCTCGTAAATCTCATGTGTCTTCTTATGTGTGTGATATTCTCTCTCTCTCCCTCTCTCTATCTTTCTCGTCTGATATCTGCTATATATATACATGTTGAATCTAGGATCCCGAGAATGTTTTGAATGATCACAAATTTGTA
>LTAE01004202.1:15300-33546 GCA_001647135.1 Pontederia paniculata | reverse complement strand
TTCTCAGGTCGGAGCATCACCCTGCTCTTGCAACGGTAACCTAATCAGTAAGTCCCCACTCTCGTGGCATATGCTCACGGGGCTGACTAAGAGAATTGTTCCCCAAGTTACCTATCAAGCCTCTCTCGAGGTCAAGACAACTCAGTTCCCCTCTCTATCTAAACCCATAAGTCAATTCAAGATTATTATTGTTCGCTCCGGGTGAAGCTCCAGAGGTAGGGGCAAACTCACACCTATCCCCTAACTTAGAAGGCATAACCTAGACTAAGGTTCTCCCAAACTTCATCACTAACCTCTCGGCTCTTTGTGTGAAGGTGACAACACTATAAGGCCCTTGTGGACAGTGCACACTTCAGAAGATCCAAATGAACAACAAGAAAACAAACACAAAACTTTCAATCACAAATCATAGCGCGAGATCAAGTAGGCAATATATGAGATGAAAGTTAAAACATTCAAAGCAGATCAGATTGAAGCAGAGGTTCCCCCAGGATTCCGGCGATAAGAGTTTAGCCCGACATCCTGGGGCTAACAGCTATAAAATAAGAAAATAGTTTAGCCAACATAGTTGCCGGAAAATAGACTAAGTACAAAATGATAGAACTCCGGCATCTGTTCTCCTCCTTGCATGTTCTGCCTCTTCTCATTTTAAAGAGTCTTCAGCCTTGTGTCACAAGTCATGCTCCAGGCTGGCAGATAGACTTCCAAAAGTGACTCCCTAAATCTCGGCCCAGGCTATTTTGGCATGTAAGATTCCGATTGTTATTGCGGATAAAATCTTCACCTAAGTTGTTATGGCAGAAAAGATCTCGGCCTGGGTTGTTATAGCAAGTAATATTTAGGCGGTTATATCATGCAAGGTTTGGGTTGTTATGGAAGTTATCCTAGGTCGTTATGGCTGTTATCCTGACCCTCCAGCTACAACAAAAAAGGAAAGGATTTCAAATGTTCAAATCACATAAATCATGTAAATCAGTTAAAACCTCCTTAAAATTAGTAAAGAATCCCAAAATCCAAATATAGTAATGCTGAATATTCAAAATGCGAAAAATAGAAATAAATCAGCAGATAATGTTTACAAAAATAGAGCCCATGGCAAGATTTTTGGATGTTGGGTCAAGCTATTTAGGTATATCATTTCTTGTCATCATATATATTTCATTAATGCACAACATACCTCAATGTCTAGCTTTATCGAATTGTTGGATTTCTTGTATCATTAAACTATATAACAACTATATTGTTTGTATATCCAATAGTTAATTTATACAATTTTACAAGAAAAGTGTTACTGAAGAATATTATCTATGGATTATTTTTATATTCTTTATCAAGATGACTGAGATAAGATGAGCGTTGTGTTTCTAAAAGCTGGTGTAGGAATTGGGCCACGAAGACGACAAGAAAACTATAAAGATAAGAAATGACAATTAGCCCTGCCCTATTTGTTAAACCTCCAATATAATGGAATGGATCAATCATTTTTTCAAAAAATCTTGCCATGCTTCTTTTATGTTTACAACTAGAAAGTTCATCGCCTAGTACCTAAAGAAAAATATTTTGTGAGATTTTTAATTAGAAAACAATATTTAAAACTAACAAAATGGGGATGTAGTTCAGATGGTTGCATAAGAATCAACTTCTAAATCCCCACAACTATTAGTCATTAATATTAGCCTACTAAGTCATTAATCTAAAAGTAAGGATTTGTTTTGAAAAAGATTTTTTATATTTTTCAGTAATTGGTGATTTTTAAATTCTCTTTTATAAGGAAAAAGTGACATTCAACTAAAATTATTTTATATTAAAAAATACAAAAAATGGTATTCAATATATATAAGGATACTAAACAATGGGGTCTATTTCTGAATTCTATATACAAATTTATAAAAAAAACTTTCAATATCCCATGATTTAAAAGAGAGAAAATTGAAGACATTACAATCAATTTAATTTAATAATCTTTCTATTTTGAATTAGACAATCTTTACTATTTTAAGATTAAATATATTTTTTGATAATTATCCATTTGAAGAAAAACTAAAAAAGAGATAAGAATAATGGAGGAAGGAGAATGTTCTAATTTTTTTTATTTCTAAATTACCCATGAGCATAGCTTTATATTCTATATATAATGTAAATATTGATATAAACGCTGATGACTTTATTACATATATTGATATAAATATCAATTTCTATTCTATATTGTTAGTTTATTTTTTATATAATCAACAAAATATTATGGAGTATAAAAGTCAACAAGAGGATAAATGATTTATGAAAAATCAAATATAATCATCATGTTAACATGTGTATAGTTAATGCTAATTAATGAGTCATTATCCTAATTTATGACCTTAACATTTTAGATGAAAAAAAATTAAAAAATGATCAAATAAGGTAGAGAGAATAGTAAAAGGATAATGCACTTTCACCTGATCACAGAATTGTTGTAAAGCATGACTTTATATTATATATAGATATAGATATAGATATAGATATAAATATAGACATAGATGAGGATTTTATTCATATAAGATGTGCAAACACCATAAATCTTGTGGCTAGTGATGGTATAAAGGATTTACACTCGTCAATTTCTTCTATCTATAATTTTGTTCACTATTTTCGATCTTCTCCAGCACGCCTTCAGAAATCCAAAACATCTATTCAATAGGATAAAATTACTAAACAATGTAGTGTCATTTTGAATGTACATATATGATATAATTCAACGTTATCTCATGTTGGAAAGGTCGATTTTAAAAGGTCATTGATAAAATGGAAGAAGAAAATGAAATTTAAAAGTTATATTTTAAAGAAGATTACAATGTGCTACCAATAGTTGATGACTGGAAAAATGATGACAATTTTACTATATTTTTTATCTTTAAAAGGCACATCTCTTCCAAGTATTGACTCGACAGAATCTGCTTCCAGGTATAAAAGACACATCTCTTGATATATGTGTGCATTGTTTAGCTGGTAAGCAGACTAGAGTTTCATTTAATAGAACTTATTGATATAAAAGTTCGCATATACTTGATTTGGTGCATACTGACGTTTGTTATATGAAGGATAAAACTCTAGGTGGCTCTCTTTATTTTGTTACATTTATTGATGACCATTCTAGAAGGGTTTGGGTTATTTATATAGCGCATAAAGATCAAGTGTTGACAGAATTCAAGAAATTTCATGCCAAAGTTGAGAGAGAAACTGGCAGAAAGCTCAAGTGTGTTCGCGCAGACAATGGTGGCGAATACAGAGGTCCTTTTGAAGAGTACTGCAACACCTTCGGCATCAGACTTGAGAAGACAGTTCCCAAGACTCCTCAGCAAAATGGCGTGGCTGAGAGAATGAACAGAACAATTGAGGAACGTGTCAGATGTATGCTTCTACATGCTAAGCTATCGAAGGGCTTTTGGGGTGAAGCATTGATTACTGCAGTTGATCTGATCAATCATACACCATCAGTACCTCTAGATGGTGGTATACCTCTGAAAGTTTGGACAGGGAAGAATGCTTCATACAAACATCTTAGAGTGTTTGGTTGTAGAGCTTTTGTTCACATCCCAAAAGATGAGAGATCAAAACTTGACAGCAAGACAAAAGAGTGTATCTTCCTCGGGTATGGAGATGGAGAATTTGGCTACAGACTGTGGGATCCTGTTGACAGAAAAGTTGTCAGAAGCAGAGATGTAGTGTTCTTGGAACACCAAACAATTGAAGATCTATCGAAAGATAAAGAGCCAACATTGTTCAAAGATTATCTAGCTGAACCGAGTTCAGTTGAAGCACCAATGGAAGATGACACAGTTCCAGAAGCTGATCAAGATGACCATAGAGATGATACTGATTCAGATGATTCAGATGCACCTTCGGATAGTCAAGCTGATGATGATGTCGAGCAACCTATTGAGCAAAATGCACCAGAGCCAGAGCCTCAAGTGAGAAGATCAACAAGAGGAAGACAAGAATCAAAGCGGTACCCTCCAACTGAGTATGTGTTATTAACTGAAGGGGGAGAACCAGAATGTTATCAAGAAGTCTTGTCACATGAGCAGAAAACTGAGTGGATGAAAGCCATGCAGGAGGAGATGCAATCTCTGCATGAGAACAACACATATAAACTGGTGAAGCTTCCTAAAGGCAAAAGAGCACTCAAGAACAAATGGGTATTTCGGCTGAAAAGTGAAGAAAATAATCCACACCCAAGATACAAGGCAAGATTAGTTGTCAAGGGATTCAGTCAGAAGGAAGGAGTTGACTTTGATGAGATATTCTCACCAGTAGTTAAGATGTCATCAATTCGTGTAGTTCTTGGATTAGCTGCCAGCAAGAACTTGGAAGTTGAGCAACTTGATGTCAAGACAGCTTTTCTCCATGGTGACTTGGAAGAAGAAATTTACATGGAGCAGCCAGAAGGGTTCCAGGTGAAAGGCAAGGAACATCTGGTATGTAAATTACAGAAAAGCTTATATGGGCTCAAACAAGCACCTCGTCAGTGGTACATGAAGTTTGAGTCATTCATGATGCAGCAAGGATACAATAAGACAAATACAGATCATTGTGTCTTCGTGAAGTATTTTTCACATGATGATTTTATTATTCTGTTGCTATATGTTGATGACATGCTTATTGTAGGTCGTGATAAAAGCAAGATTGACAAACTGAAACAGGAGCTGAGTCAATGCTTTTCCATGAAAGACCTAGGAGCAGCAAAGCACATCCTTGGCATGAGGATCACCCGTGACCGAGAGCAGCACAAATTATGGTTATCCCAAGAGAAGTACATTGAGAAAGTCTTGGAGAGATTCAATATGAAGAATGCAAAAGCAGTTTCATCTCCACTTGCAAGTCACTTCAAATTGAGTTCTAGACAGTGTCCAAGAAATAATGCTGAGAAACAAAAGATGAAGTATGTACCATATGCATCTGCAGTTGGTAGTCTGATGTATGCAATGGTTTGCACAAGGCCAGACATAGCATATGCAGTTGGCGTGGTCAGTCGATTCCTATCAAATCCTGGTAGATAGCATAGGGATGCAGTTAAGTGGATTTTTAGATATCTTCAAGGCACTTCTAAAGTTTGTTTATATTTTGGTGACTCTGATTCAGTACTAGAGGGCTATACTGATGCTGACATGGCAGGTGATGTGGATAGTATGAAGTCTACTTCTGGTTACTTGATGATATTTGCAAGAGCAGTAGTTTCATGGCAGTCCAAGTTACAGAAATGTGTTGCACTATCAACAACTGAGGCAGAATACATCGCAGCTACTGAAGCATGCAAGGAAGTTCTATGGATGAAGCAATTTTTGGAGGACTTAGGCCTGAAGCAGAAACACTATCATCTTCACTATGATAATCAGAGTGTTATACATCTGAGTAAGCATTCTAGTTTTCATTCTAAGTCTAAGCATATTGATGTGCGTTATCACTAGATTCGTGATGAGATCAAAAAGAAGAGATTCTACTTCAGAAAATTCATACTGACAAGAATGTGTAAGATATGATGACTAAACCTTTACCTAAAGAGAAGACTGTGTTCTGCAGGGAGCATGCAGGATTGTTGGAGCCCTCCGCATAATTAAGAAGGGGGAGTTTATTGGGCCTTTATTAATTTATTGCGGGCCCACATAAGAAAGAAAATAAAAAAAAAGAGGAGCTGGACTTTGGGTCCAAGTACAACTCCATCGCGTCAGAAGCTATAAATGAGAGAAGGTGTTACACGAGAAAAAAAGGAACCTGTTCGCGCACGTCCACCAAGAGAGGAGGAGAGAGAAAGATAGAGAGGAGAGAGAAAGTTTTTTGGGTTCTGTTTGAAGATGAGTTCTGATATGTTTTCAACGAAACTTCAGGCACAGATTCTCTACAGTCTTCTCATCAGTCTCTAATATTCCGGTGAGATCCTTCTGACTTCTATCCCGATTTTCGAAGAGATTATTCTGTGAGATCCAAGATTATTTCTTGAGGTTTTTATTTCTGTATTCCTCTGCTGAGATCAGAGAAGAAACTTTGTATCCTACTTTTTCATAGTGGAAGATTTGCTGCTCGCTCATGTAGTTTTTTCCTCTCACCTTGAGAGGTTTTCCACGTAAATCTTGTGTGATTCTGGTCTGATTTAATTTCTCTTTATTATTGTCGTCATCCCATTTAAATTTATGCATTAAGGAAAAGAAGATAATTCCGCAAATATTTTTCAGCCTTTTCCCAATAGTTTCTTTGATCATAGAAAAAAACTTCAAAATATTTTTTGTCGTATGTATGAAATGTATGCACAAGAAAACAACAACACTTAATCTTTTGAAATGGTTACTTCATATTGTTTGCAATTAGGTATACAAATGGAAATATTGATGAGAAGACGATTAGGAAACATAAGGAAACTACAAAAAGAACAAAATAGTATTGATAGTAAATATAAAATTGAGAGATATTTAATGGAACCTTGTGAAGGAGAGGAAAACTTTTGATATTTTAAATTTGTAGAAGATCAATTCTATAAATTATATTATTTTATCTCCAACGACACGTGATACTTTGGTTATTCCAATATCTATAGTTCCTTCTGATCTACCTTTAGTACACTGGATGTGTTCTTGATTCATATCAGAGTTCTCTTTCACCTAAAATGGCATAAGCTCTCATTTCTACACATAATTGTCTATTTCCAACATATTTTTAAGTTTACGAAGATTTTGACTAATTTGAGAATATAGATAATATTATTAGTGAATTTGTATATTTAACATAACTCCTTTGAATCATCAAGTGTACACTAGAATACTATTTTTTTTTAATTAGCTATGATATTTTTGAATATTTATGCAGGTGTAACTAGTATTGCTTCAGTTGGACGTTCAAATTTACCATTTGATCCTGTGGTGGTAGGAAAATATTTTTTTTCCTATGGAAACATTTTTGTCCTTATTTATTTTTCAATAATTAGTTATGAATATTTAGCTGATGTGTTCTTGTTTTCTAATTGGATTATTGTGATTACTGAATATTTGGATCACCAAATTTACTATTGAAATCTTTTGGAATACTTTTCAAATTTAGATGTATCATCACCTTATCTCACATCTATTTCATTCACATTTATTGTAATTTGAGGAAGACAAAATATTATGTCTAGTCATCATGAATAATTGATTATTTTTACTTCTTTATTTGATGATGCTCAATGTGGCCTTTGGGGTACTTTTTTTTACTAGGATATTAAGCGTTGGAATTGGTGGCTCGGTGCATTACGTTGATGACTGGTCTTTTGCAAATGAAGATTAAATATATCTTTTATGGACAATTTCATATTTGGATGACCGTTTGACTTTTTCTAACATTTGGCATTTGGATTAATAGTGTTATATCTTATTGCATGATGACTTATATACTTTATTTAATAATATGTGGTCATGGTACAATATTAAAAGTGTTATATTTTTGCAACAATATTGCATGCTCGGTTATATTTTTTGCACAAGGTCTTGCATGTCTTGTTAAAGGAAGATTTTGATTAAAATACTTGATTTGTCAATGTGAATTTATATTTTTTTGTGTCTATTAAGTTTACAATAGAGAATTAGATTTTGAATATTTTTTATATGAGAGGTCTTCGAGTGTTCACAACTCTAAAAAGAATTTTGGATTGGGATTTTTCGGTCTAGTTCCTGATCCAAATTGGGATGTTCCGCACCTAACCCTAATTTCAATTGGGTCGAGAATGAGATTAGTTTCTTTCCTAATAAAAATCGGGTCAATACCATGACGGTTTCATTCCTAGCTCTAACCCGATTATGCTTACCTGTACCAGGGCGGATAAAATTTTCTTGAGCTTCACAATCCAATGTTGGAAATAAACCGATGGAAATAATATTAATAAAATGATAATTGTAAAATCAATATAAGTCAATGCAATATAAAGTATATCCAACAAAAGAGAGTAATAATAGTTAGTGTGTAGCGATGGACAACAAAATCAGAAGGAATAATCATAAATGTTACTATAGACCAATACGATGCAATGACGTGTACTATGTAGAGTAGGTCATGATCAATATAGTTATGAATCGATATAATCTTTCGATGCTCTGATTTATGTTTGTAATGCTTTATCTTTACCTTGTTTAATGCATTGTATCAACTTATCACAATGAAAGTTGTCTTCACCTCTTCAATATTGTTACTCTTTTTAGGATCAGCATATAAAATCCTTAGTTTTACATCATTATCATTCATTATCAAGAATTCCTAAATTAACTATGATCACTTTTTTTATTGACAAACTTGTACTTTACAACATAATATTTTAAAATATTTATTCATTTTTTAGATCTTATAATGAGAAATATATGTTTAACTTTTATTTAAATTCATGTGGCATATTTTTATTAGCATCACAATCATACTTAATAAACCTAAAAAGAAATAATATTATTTTATGAAAGAAATTTGTAATATTAAGTGTTGCTATTCAAATTACACATTATTGACATTTTTCTTCGTGCATTGACATAATTTCATAAAAAAGAGATGATGCTTGACTCACACTGTAATATATTGGTTGTTTATTTTTTTGGGATTAAATGAATTTTATTTTTTTGTAAAGTGAAATTGTATTAAGTAAAATTTTGTTGAATTTATAATACGCTGGAGTGGGTAATATGATACAATATTTAATAATTTATTCAGTATTTTACTACTAATATTTAATTATTTTCTTATTATCTTTGGCCTCTCTATAATTTCGTTCTGCTTTCGTCCTTGCGTGTGCCATAACTCAAACTCAAGACTTATTTAAACGAGGAGGAGCCACTTACATTTCCATTCCATCTCATAAGTATTGATTCTTTTATTGAATGCTAACAAATGAAGCTTATCTCTTAATAAACTTTGTAAAATGCATTTGCTAAATTACATTTTACAATCACAATTATTTACAATATTTTCTAAAGATAATGTTTACTTTTTAAAAATAAAATAAAATGTTACTTATTATTATAAGGTTATAATTTTAAAAAGAGATCGACCATTCATTATGCATCTTTGTTTTCACTCCGTACATTTGTTTTTTTTTATTAAACCTAATTCATTATACTCATCCTCTTTATCTTGCCATTAAGGTGGGGAACATCACCTTTGAGAGGAAGGGATATTTTTTTTAATTATCTTATTCATTATATTTATATTAATATAATTATTTGAATAATATATATGTATATTACCTTATTAGATGTCACTTGACATTCATGAGATCAAAAGAGAATTAGAAAATTATTTTTACATGTTTTGAAGACTATTTTTTCATATTATAAGTTGAAATATTATTTTGTTACAAAACTCAAAGTAGGAGCGTCATGCTTTTATTCTTAAGACAAAATTTTAGCATGTTAAAAATTGAATTTTATTGTTAATAAAATGTCAACAAATGTTTTATCCAGTTATATTTGTCCATCTTAAAGTAAATATGATTATTGTAAATTTCCATCACAAGTTTTTAGAAGGTTCTACTATTATATTTTTTATCCTTTTAAAATAGATTATTGATTATTACAATATGGTTATACTTTTAATAAAATTGACTACTCATCATGTAACTCTACTTTTAGATAATATTCATTTATTTTCATGTTCTTTATTTTTGTGTATTTTGTTCCTTTTGTCAATTAGATATAATTGATAATACTGTATTAGTTCACCACATATTTTTAAATTTAATGCAATAATAGTTGTTTTGACTTGTTTTTCATATTTTTTTTTATCAATTTATTGTGCTATATTAAATCATTAATTAAAGAAGTAATTTATTTACCTGTCAAAACATTAAATATTTAATTGAATGCATCCCCCTGAAGACATAAATCAAACCATCAATCTTGAGATAAACTTTCTAAATAAGGTCATATTCCTTCAAATTCATATTTCAACTTTCCCAAATACATTCATCTGCTTTTAATTTTCTTGTTAGACATTAAATGTGGATTCATGCTATTATTATCTTTTTGCTTTATTTCATTAAATTCTTTGGTGATATATATCATCTCAAGACATCTCTTAACAATATCCCTTAGAAGCAAAAGCTAGGGTGCTTTGTGAGAAGAAGGAAATAAGAGAAAACTTAATAGAAGAATCAAGAACATCTAAGCCCATGGAACCAAATATGGAGGAGAATGTCGATGTTGCTTCATTTAACGAACTATTCATCTCAGCACTTCCTCGTTTGGTTGAACTTGTAGAAAAAGCTCAAGCAAGAGAGCAACAAAGAATGGTAATTATTATTTATTAATTGTTGTAATGTTTCTCTTCACGCTAGTAGTTTTTGTGATTAATTTTATTTCTTTTTGAGTATGTTAAAAGATATTTCATTAACAAGCAATAATGTTATTCATTTTAATGAAACCTTTATTATTGAGATCTTAATATTCAAATGTCGTAAAGTTTTGGTATAGATCAACACTAAGTGAAGAATCCTTATTTTTATTTTTATAAATATAAATAACTATTTTGTTTGCCACAAAAAATGATGATTAAATGTGTTGTATAGTCTCCAATTGTATAATAAATGTATAAGACATCTAGTAATAAGAGAATAAAATATAGGAGGAACTAATCACTCTAAAATTGGTTCGTATCCTACATGAAATTTTAGTGTAATATATAACATTATCCACCTTAAAAAGAGTAATAGTTGTCTAGTCGACAAGTAAATCAAAGTCAAGCAAATGTTTTAGCCATCTTTCATCTCTGTTTGGATGTACGACAAAATGTTGTTATTTTTAGCAAATTATTTAAAAAGAGTGATATTATCTTACGTACAATATATCATCCATATTGATTAAAATATGATCATATTTCCTTTTAGATCTCGTAATGGTAATTAAAACGAGATATATAACTTGGCAAAAGCTAAATATTCATATATACATTATTATGCATATTTATTAGTAAGTACTACCCTTGTATGTCCATTGTATTACTTGCAATAATGAAGTAATGCCATTTGCAATTAAGCACTATTAATTGCTTGCCTTTTCTTTTATTTTCAAATATAATTCATGATTAAAAACATTTGTTTAACTTAGTGCATAATAACTTTGCAAACAATTGATAATAGAAATTTCAAATTATTTTCTTAGTTTTAAATTATGAGCTTAATGCATTTTGAAAATTAAATCAAATGTCTTATATTTCACACATTTTTTTCTTCTTTTTTTTATAACTAGATCTTATGTCAAAATTTTCTACAAAATTATGGAATGACTTAGAAGAGTAGACTAATAATTTTCTATATGAATGTGGCACATCATACATTGCCGAATTTGATTGATTGATTGTGCTCGAACTAGTTTAAAAGGAAAAGGATATAAACAACTATAGTATTTGGATGAAATTATAATAGTGTTGTACAAATTATATAAATATCAACAAGATTAAAGTATACATTTTTCTTATTTTATTTGAAATTTTGCTAATGATATTTGAATAAGCAATTATGAGTATTGTTTCATTGACAAGCTTGATCAATGCACTCTTACCTCTTGCAATGTTTTTTGTCTACTCTTTTACTAATCAATCATTATTATTTACCTCAACTATTTGTAGTTTAAGATCATGCATTGACTTTTATAGGATTGCAGCTTATTTTGGTGTGTTGATTTAGAAATACTTCATAGTTTTTTCTGTTCTATTTTTCTCCTTAAAATGTCACCTAGTTGGAAAACCAAATGATATTTTTATTTCATACTAATAAATATAAATTTGATTGTACATGAATTAGCGAAATACCGAGCATACAACTAAAGCTTACTTTTGCATTAATGATTAGCACATATAAATAAATATGTATCCCATTTCAGGCGAATATGCAACAAGTAGTGGAAGGGCAAGATGCATCACATATTATCGCTGCAAATATTCCATCAAACACTGAGGTATATATGCATTACATGATAATTTTTGTTGTCATCTTCAAAATAATCAGGTCTAAATATATGCAATTTTCATAGTATCTCTTTGATTATCACTTTAATTGTGAATTGGGAACTCTCTCTCTCTCTCTCTCTCTCTCTCTCTCTCTCTCTCTCTCTCTCTCAAATATATATATATATATATATATAATCAGTGGCGGAGCCAGAACTTTTATCTAGGGAGTGCACAATTTCTCATATACTTATTAAAGAATTATTTTGGACATTAATCTATATTTGCAATTATAATTTTTTTATAATTCATTTTCATGGCATAATATAATTTAAAATATTTACATCAATTTTATTTTTTATTTTAAATATTAAAAAATAAAAAGAAAAAAGAGAGAATATTTAAAAATATGGATATGATATTATTACACTAATTCATAATTGAATAAAAAAATAATGAAATAAAAAATTAACAATATTTATATATGTTTTCATAACAAAATATACTTCTATCTGTGTGATAGAATAATTAGTAGATATACATGCTATAGTCGTAGACTAATAAATAAAAATGTATAATGTAGTGTATATGTGTGTGTGTGTGTGTATTACTTTTAGTGAATTAATAAATTTTAATATAAATAAATGATACTTTTTGAAATTATATAAGCTAACATTTGGGTAAAGGTAAAGGATAAGTAATAAGAAAATAGAAGTATGCATGTAATACAATAAATAAGTAGATTATTATGCTACAATTATAGACTAATAAGGAAAAATATATATTGTAGTATATATAAATAATCTGGTTAATGAATGAATAACTATTAATATAATATAAGTAAATTATATCTTATGAAAGAGTATATTTTGAGTAAAAGTAAAGAATAAATAATAAGGAAGTAAAAATAGAATAGGTAAACTAAGAAAAAAAAAGAAAAAAATGAAGAGCCAAGATAAATTCAACCTAGCTAGGACCTCTAGTTATAAGTGTTGCACCCCTATCCATCTAGACAAGTTGTCTAGTAAGAAATCTAGTTAACAGAGTTCAAAGAATGCGAATGCACCCCCTATCTCCGCTCCTGTATATAATCATTCAAGCTAGCGACATGAAACCAAAACTACTAGTAATATATTGTGGTATAAATTAATTTCATTAAAAATTTCATGATAATTTTCTGCTCTTTTAATATTTTTTAAACAATTGCATGCATGGTTCATTAGCTTTGCCAAAATCCCTTTACATTTGGATGAAATTAAGAAGAAAAAAAAACTAAGAACCACTACACCTTATACAAAGTAGACAAATGAATAAATATCATCCCCCTGAATGTCCAAGTCACGTTTCCTTTGTATTCAGATGAGCCCACAAGTGCAGGCAAGTGGAGTCCCAAGAAATTTAATTCATACTCGTCCTTTGGTTGCAACACTGCCACCTGCTGCTATATACACATACTCAATCACGCCTCCGACCACTGTGGGAGGAAGCCAGAATCATTTGCAATATGATCGCCATGCCTCGAGCAGCAATTATGGAGGAATGGTGCCAGATGATCAGGTGGATGCTTATGTGCCTCAACTGGTTTCCCAAGCACATGAACCCTATGTGCCTCAGGAGCTCCACCAGCTGGTTGAGCCTTACATTCCTCGGTATGTCTCTCAAATTGCAGGGGCGGTAGAGCCATATGTACCCGAAGACGTGACTCATGTTAGTGCTTATGAGCCTGAGGGTGCCTATGAAGATGAGCCTTATGTTCCTTAGCATGGCAGAAATGCATGGTGAATGGCATCCACCAATGTGTCACAGTTATCTGAACTACATGTGTTCTGTTAAATTGGTGCAACTAATGACTGAATAACTTAGAGTAAATTTGAGTATGTTGTTTATCATGAGTCATAACATTTTTATGTATGCATAAATACTGATATCTGCGGTATGACATTTGGATTTTTCTTTTTTGTCTGTTGCAGTCATAGGCGGAGGGAGAGGGGATCAAGGGGGTGCATTGGCACCCCTGAAAGTTAAGTTTTTTTTTTAAATTAGTAGTATGGATCATATATTAAAGATTGATTATTTAGTGAGCAATACTAATTTTGATGTTTAGATTCAAGAGTTTGAATCTTCTAACTAAATAATTATTTAGGTGATCAATCGGTGCAAAAAAAATTCTCTAATGAATATTTCAAAGATTAAATTGCATATATGAAAAAAAATTATACTATCAATAATAATATCATTCTCAATAGATTTTTAAAATATTTTTTTATTAAAATTAATTATTAAAATAGATGTTTGTCTGTCATCTATATATCTGAAATATTTTTTATATTATTTGTCATACTACTTACGATGTGCACCTCCTGAATAACTTATCTGACTCCGCCGCCCCTGATTGCAGTATGATTGTTTTTAGGAAACGAAGGTTTATAAAGTTCCATCAACAAATGACTATAGGTAAAGGTGAGCATAGCGTTAAAATTTTAACGAGTTGAATTATTCGATTTAAAAATAATTTGATTAACGGATAATGAATTTCGATGGTTACCAATAATTAACTGAATTTTCAATTGAGAACCGATATTAACCAATGCTTGAAAATATTTCTATTATTAAATAAATTTATTTATATGTATATCGAATTTATATTTAGGTTGTTTAGTCACATCCTAATTATCATTGACAACTATTTTAAATTATGTTCAAATTTAGTTGTTCTGTTTTGAAAATAAATTTTATTATTTTTTGATATATTTCAAACTTATTATTTTGATAATACTTATATATATAATATTCTTTCGAATGAATCATTGAATTTATATTTTTTAAAAAAATCAAATAATGCGATCGATTAAGTTAATTAATCGAACCTATCCTAATTACCTCGCATCCTCCTCCATACATTCATGACAAGGCTTTGGTGTCTTGTGATTTGACACCTTGTCATCTAGCTGTCTAGGTCTGGATTCTCATGTGGTTGAAGAACACATACAATATACTATACTTAATGATGGCCCCTTTGTAGTTCCATAAATTTTGAGTTGGGACTCAGGTCTTGTATAATATTGTAAGGCTATACCCTGTGGTTATTTCCATCATTTTCAGCATTTAAGCTGCAACACAACAACATTAATGTTTTATTAGACAGGAATGAGAAATTATTGTTTTCAATTGGTATGCCTTGGATGCTTCGGTTGCTTGAGCATCAATAGCTAGGCAACAATCAGGTTTTGGTAATTCTTCAAGAGATGGGAAGGAATCCGGATCGGAAAATTCTCTCGCTATCCATTAATCAAATCCATTATTTAAATTAATCTACTACAAATAAACATAGTAAAATAATGTGAAACTTTGTTGATATGTACCTTTGAGAAATGCTTCCTACAAAGCAATTAATTAGTGTCCTTGAACGAGGACAAATGAGCAGCCTGTCTTGAAGCATCATCGAACTTGTGCACATCAATGGTGACAAAATGTTCATGAACATGAACAAATCCTCTAAATTATAATATTCAATTTCTTGCACAATTATTAGATGCATCAAAGCATCTGGAAACTTTTTAATTCCATGGCGTGAACCCTTTTTAGTTTTTATAGCATATATTATTTTCACCAACTCGTGGGATCTCATGTAAACGAGATATAATTATATTTATTAAAAATATAAATATAAAGATGTATTTTTTTTATCGAATTAATTTTTTTATAATTATTAATAACGTATTTAATTGAACATTATATCATAATTAAAGGTTCTAAATTCAAACATCAATGTCGCTCATATTAAAAATTAATTTTTTTCTTAATTTGGGGTTTTAAGTTAAACTAAAATTATCGACGATCCACACGTGAAAAAAAGTATTAAGAATATAAATATAAAAATATTATTCTTCCTATCGACTTAAGATTTTAAGATTATTGATGTTAAAATACATAATATAGTGCTTGTTAGATAGATCCAATCTATTTTTTTCTGTTATCTTCATAATATATACTTGATAATATTATGAAATCCAGGAATTCTTTTTTCTTATTTTATTTTATCCTTCATATCATTAGACACTGCCAAGCCACAATTTGATCGATGTCATGTCTCTGTGGTACGAGAAGCTCGCGTGCAAGCATAAATAAATAAATGTATTTTTTATATATGAATATATTAAGATAATAAGATAGTTGGAAGTACATATATTGCGTGTTTCATTTGTTCACAAGGAAGCTGTTAACTGCTAAAAGAATTAGGAAAAGAAGAATAAAAATTTTCTTTGTTATCTTTCAAACAAGTTAAAAGGCAATTATTGATGGCTTTTCAAGAAGGTGATGAAAATTAAAGTTTTATTTATAAACTTCGATGTATCATTATTATTATTTATTACTTTGAAGCTGGACTGATGTTTTAATTTCATTAAATAAATGGCCCTGGGAATGCGATTAAATGTTATGGTAATTAATTGAAACTGGGAAAGTTACATATGATAAAGTCCAAATTAATAAGCAATATGGAAGGATCAAACCTTAATTAATTACTGACAAAAGGATGAGTCCAAGCTTTTTAATTTTATTTAGTGATGTCCCTTGTAATTATTTATTAAAAGGAAGAGGACATGTTGATGAGACATGCACCACAACTAAAGATGCCTTATATTACTACAAATTGACATGATCCGTGAACAAATAGTTATCAATGTGATGATAAATTGTAACTATTATAATTAATAAAAGAAACTTACCATATAATCCCCACGGCTGGAAGCCTCCAATAATTCCATCTCATTTATCTACCTAGGGTATTCATCGAATCGTCCAAACCGATCTAATCTCAATTAGGTCGGATCGGGATCGTTGATCGGGTCGAACTCAACCATAATCCGATTATCAACGGATCGAATACGAATTTCAATTTTTCGAACCCGATCAACCCGAACTTTTATATATTTTTATTAAATTTAAATCAATTTATTATTAATAAAAATTTTATATTACTTTAAAATTAAAGTATATTACAAATTTATATTTTATATCTTTTAAATCATTATAAAATATTGAAAAAAATATATGTTTCTTTATTTTTTAAAATATGATTGATGTTAAGTATTATAAAAAAATAATTAAAAATTTAAAACTATATAAAAAATTTAATCGAATAAATCGATGACCCGATCCGATCCAACTCGACTCAATGAAGATCGGGTTGGATCGAATTTAATGATTATTTTGTCATCAATCCGATCCAATTCAATCCGAACTAAATTAATCGGATTGAATCGGATTTGGGTTCGAATTAAATTCGACCCGTGAACACCTCTCTATCTACCATTTTATGTATCTTAGCCACGAATGTGACTTTAAATTGTATTTATAATGGTTACTGAGTGCATTCAAGTGACTACTTTAATTATTTCCGTTTTCATTTTGGATTTCTCATTTAAAATTGTTATTAATATTAAGGTTTCTTATAATTATACGAATGAAAATGTATAGTTAAGCATTGAGAATTTGCAAAATGTTAACACATAATTTTCAGTTGACATTGAATTTATTGGATGCAGAAGAAAAAATATATTTTGTATATATATATATTACAGGTAATTTAGCTGATATATGCTTGGCCAGAGCTAATGGCTTTAGGTGTTCAGCAGCCTAGATGCAAAAAAAATATTCCATGGATCTTTGTCTCATACCATAGTGACCAATTATGGCCTTACAGTTGACTTGCAAGGGCTAAACAAAATTACTATGTGTTTCTCTCTCCTCCAGAACCCTGGTAGCCTCGGCTACCAAACTCTGAGTTGTCTGCAATCCATCACAGTCATGGTAAAAGGAACATATATTCCCCCATTAATATCATTGGACTCCCCTGCGAGCTTAAGTTTACAGATTATTTTTGAAAAGGTCTGCCATGGCATTTCCAACAAAAATAACACCATGTCAAGCACAACAAAAATGTACACACTGATGTGATTTGAGTTGAATTTTGCTCCCCAATACGTGTTCGGAAAAGAAGAGATTAGTGAAGAATTGTTGTTGTTCTGTGATAGATGATGCTGGGAATCAGCCTAACCACAAACCCTCAGGACAGGAAAAAGCCGCACTTGTTTCTCTTTCTTAATTTCTCTCTCCTCTTTTCCAAAAAAGTGTGTGCACCACCGAGGAGTGCAATGATTCTCCTAATAACATCCTTTCCTGACTAATACTCCACCACTGCAGACACTGCTGCCACTGTTGCATGATTCTTATTTACGTTCAAAATTTGAACGTGCAGTTGCCTCTTTCTCTGCCATGGATATATATATATATATATATATATATATATATATATATATATAT
>LTAE01004202.1:0-14808 GCA_001647135.1 Pontederia paniculata | reverse complement strand
AGAGAGAGAGAGAGAGAGAGAGAGAGAGAGAGAGAGAGAGAGGGTCATTAGTAATTAGATAATTGTAACTTGAGTAAGAAGGGAAGAGGGCACCAACACTGGTTGAGGTGAGGACAAGGAGCAATCCTTTCAAGTGCATTTAACACATTGCACAAATTGATGCGTGTTGGTGTTATTTTAGCTACGAAATTGTGCATTTGTTGCATGGTTGATTCAAAGTGTAAATAGTAAAATAAACTCTTGGTACGAATCAACCTCTCCGAGCACTATTTGGACGACAACTTGGTGCATGTGGAATTTTGCATCAATCACATCCGTCAAATCGATATCTCAAGGCGACCAAGATTTGAGCTTGATTTCTTGATTCTTATCTATATATGTGCTACTGAAGCCTAAAATGAATTGGGTGTGTGTTCTCTTTTGGTATAGTCTTTATTGGTCATGATGATTATCTAATCATATTTACTGTTAATCATTAGAATTAGGATATCTTCTTTTAGATTAAAAAGAATATAAATCACCCAAAAAAAAACTAATATGATTGGAAATAACATTTTTTTTCAAATCAAGAAGGCAAAAAATTCGTATCTTATTATTATTAAAGGAACATGTTAAAATTTACTTAGTAACTTAAGGATATTTTCTAAAAAGTTTCGGGGGTACATATGCTTTATAAATTGTTAGATGGCTTCGGATCACATCCGATTCATCACGGGTTTAACATTTGAACCACATCCGGACCCATCATACATCAATATATATCCTTATCAAATTATTAATTTTATTATTCACTTTCGCCGTTTTCTTTGATTAAACTCTACATAACAACAAAAGCACATTAGCTACAAAATAAAAAATAAAGAAAAGAGCATATACCCAAGAAAAAAAATAGAGAAAAGAGCAAAGTGTTAAAAGAGAGAGAGAAATGGACCCATCATACATATATATATATATATTATATGGAAAGAGAGATATATAGATATATAGCAAATTATTAATATTTATTAATATTATTATTTTACTTTCGCTGTTTTCTTTGATTAAATACTACATAACAATAAGAGCACATTAGCTAAAAAAAAGAATAAAGAAAAGAGCAAAGTGTTAAAGAGAGAGAAAAAGAGTGGACCCATATGCGTAACGCGTGTCCGCGCCGACGCGGTCCAAAACGGACCGTTGGGTTCGAGCGCAAACACCCTTCAACTTAACGCGACTCCTCGTGCCGTTATAACCTTGGCGTTTCCGTCCAATTTAACGGCCCCTTCCCCTCCGTCATCTCTCCCGAACACCATCCCTGTTATAAATACCTCTTCTCTTCTCTCCTCTCTGTTCTGCTCAATGCCACATCTCTTTGCTCTCTTCGTTAGTGCGTTCCCCTGTTTTTAGCAGTAACAGTAGAAGGAACGGGAGGAGGTCTACGAATCATTGTGCTCTTCTCAAGGTTACATTTCAATGGGAGTGGAGAAGAAAGAACTCAAGGACAGAGAGAATATCGATGCTGTTCTGAAGATCCTGCGGAAGCAAGCTCCTCTCACCGTCAAGCAGGTTCACCATGTTCTTCCTCCCTGTTCCTTTGCTCTTTCTTTTGTTCTTCTTCATCACGCATCTTATTATATGTTCGTTCGTGCTTTCCGAATGGCGCAGGAGAAGTATTGCAACGATGCGTGCGTGGAGCGCTTCCTCAAGTCCAAGGGGGGCAACGTGAAGAAGGCGACCAAGCATCTCAGAGCCGTCCTTTCCTGGAGAGACAGCATTGGAACTGGTAGATGCATCGCTCCCTCTGTTGTTGCAGTCTGCACTCTCTTCTCCTCCACCACCACCACTCTTGTTCTTGCATATTAAAAGCACATCCGACTCTTTTCTACTTCGAACACCCCTCGCATTTATGTTTCAGATCATCTGTCCCTCTTGTTTCAAATATGGAAGCGTTTTAATGCTATTTGTATTTTTCTTCGATTAAGGCGTGGTGCATCTTTTTATGCACCAGTGAACTATTTTTCGTCTACTGTTCCAAAGCTGATGGATGCTTCCATTCCTCTGCTCCTTCTATAAACAGAGCATTTAATAGCCGACGAGTTCTCCGCCGAACTGGCCGATGGAGTCGCATATGTGGCAGGCCACGACGACGAGTCCAGGCCTGTTATGGTAAGCAAACATATAAGGAGGTTCTTATGCTTTGATTCATCGACGTCTGTGTATTGATCCTTCGTTCCCTCATTGTTCACAGGTGTTCCGAATCAAGCAAGAATACGCCAAGTTGCATTCCCAGAAGTCGTAATAATGCTGTTGCTGTTTTGCTCTGAGCAATTCCTTTTTCTTCCATTTTACATGCGATTCGACCTCAGTTTTTAATCTCATGGTTGCAGTTACGTCCGGCTGCTGGTGTTCACGATGGAAGTGGCCATCCAATCCATGTCCAGATTCGTGGACCAGTTCGTTCTCCTATTAGATGCCAGTGAGCATTGCAAACCCTGCAAGCTTCTAGTTCCTATCTTCTTTTCCTGCTCAATCCTTGCTACATTTGAATTCCCATGGCTAGCTCTACTTTTTATTCATGTTCTTGTTCGTGTTAGTGTTTGTGTTCTTGTTCTTGTTCAAACACAAGTTAGACTGAGTTGTACCTCTGAAACAAGTGTCAGTGGACAGAGGCTCTCCAGTCTTATGTGGGCAAAGGCAAAGGCAAAGGCAAAGGGAGGTGCCTACAGCAGAGTCAGAGAGGGCCATGAGGCCATCTCTGCTGCAGTGTTTCCATGGCCACCTCATACACCTTCTGCCATATCGAAAACCTCCAAAGTTCAAACACATTGTTTTGTCCACTCCGCCATTCACGCCCTCAACTTGCCGTATATTCCCCTCCACCATGCTTGCTTGCTTGCTGCCTTCTCGGGTCTACTCCCACACACAGGCTGCTGCACACGCTTAACATGAGCAGCACACACAACACAATGCTCTCCTCTCTCTCTCTCTCTCTCTCTCTCTCTCTCTTCACTTTATTCTTCCCTCATTCCCGCTTTATTTTGCTTTTTAAACTAAGAACTATAATTAATCTGGTCAACAAATGAAAGGAGTAATTTATAGTTAGCATCAACAGGGGATTGGATTGGAATGGTAGGTGGTACTTTAATTCAAAACCCCAGGGACTCTTTATTGGGATGATGAACTGATCAGAAGATATTACAGCCTTGCTTGCTTTTGATGTGTTGCCATCCATACCTGTAAATAAATCTTGTGTTATGTTGTGTTGTGTGCTCATCTCCATATTCATATATTTCTTTTACTTTTTGCAGGCTTTTTCAGATCCGCCTCAGCTTTCCTCAACCTCTTCATGGGCACCCTCAAGATCATCTCCGACTACTACCCCGGCCGACTCCACAAGGCCTTCGTCATCGACCCTCCCTCCCTCTTCTCCTACCTCTGGAAGGTTGCTATCAATCACACATAACACATACAGTTGCATGCATTATTAAGAAGATACTAAAAACCACATTGCTTGCAATTGATTTCTTAATTTAAACTTGTGCTTAACTTAACAATCACGAGCTGTGGTCCTCAATCCCTCACATTCTTTTTATGTGTACAATATTATATTTTGTCCTTGCAAACTTAATGGCATATGTTGTATTCTTTAGCCGTAGATGATTGCATTTTAGTTCGATTACAGTTACAGTACTGCAAAACTTGTTTATCACATTACACGTAACATCGTCCCATTGATGATTCCATTACAGTGCACGTACAATAATAAGTGTCCCTTAATTAAATTGTATATATACAGAGGATTATATACATTTTTAACTTATGCTAATAGTTTTTACTTATTTAATAATGATGTGGTTTGTGGTGGTGTTATGACGCCGTTCTAATGCAGCAAGCTTTTTTCTTCTTTTTTTCCTTTTTTTTTACTTGGTTGCAGGGGGTGCGTCCATTCGTGGAGCTGTCGGCGGCCACCGCGGTCGTGTCGTCCCTGGACTTCGAGGAGTCGCTCGAAGACGCAGCGTTCTCGTCATACCCAAGAACGGTGTCCCTCCGGTTCGATCCGGCCACCACCGCGGCAGCGGCCGCAAAAGTAGGCGGCGGCTCTACGTCGTCCCGGTTCTCTTTCACCGTATCCCACCATTTCGACTCGCTGAAGCCCTGGTACCTCACCACCACGCCACGGACCATCGTGCCCACGGCGAGCCCCTCGCTCGTCGGCGCGTCCCCGCTCAACGCTCGCTCCTTCTCCTTCGCGTCCCCGGGCGCAAGGTCCACGCCGCGGTCCGCCCACAACGCCCAGTTCACCAGAAGCATCCCTTCCACCCCTTGCTCCGCCGCGCCCACGCCCAACAAGCTACCTCGCAAGCAGCAGCAGCAGCAGCAGCAGGTGCAGTTGCAGCCGCGCACGCCGAGGCCGTCGTTCCTGCAATCACCGGCGATGCTGTTCTTCAGGAAGGACGGGAACAAGGTGGAGAGGGAGCGGGAGTCATTCCTGCCGTTCCTCCGCTTCTACCGGCGGCCCTATGACGAGATGGCGTACCGCGCGAGGATGCGGCCACCGCTGGGCGGCCTCGTCTCCATCGTCTCGGCGCCCCACTTCAAGCAGCAACGCCGCAACGCCACCGCGCCGCAGTACCACCAGAGGATCTAATGAAAGACTCCTACTAATTAAGCGTCATTAAACTCTTTTTGTTAATTTTCTTCTAATCGTTTTCTTTCTATCAAAATCTACAGCAGTACGTAATTAGTAGTAATGTGGGTGATGATGGCAGCACTCTTCAACTGTTCAAACGCCTACTAATTGTATTAAAAAAGTTCTATGTAAAAATATTTTTTTCCCATTTTATATCATCATCAAATAATTCTTATTTCTTAATTATACGTGTGTTGTGTTAAGCTGTCTAATTATTTCATCTTGTTTTTTTAATATCATATATTAAGAATGTAATTTTTAACCATTTAAATGATATTTTAACCTTCAACTAAAGCTACAACTTTAATGAAAAAGAAGTAAATTTTGTTCAGCATATGATAACACTTGTTGTTACACAAGAAATGAGACAAATGTTTGTCTTCTTCCATTTCATTTTTGTATAATTAAGTTTTGGCTAAGAAAAAAACATTATTTCCAGACGCAAAATTCTGCCGACAAGTTTACTTATTTGACTTTGGCTATTTGACGGTTTTTTTTTTTTGTCTTTTGTCTTGAGATGTAACGCGTGCAACAATACAGTTTTCACGTGATTACTTCGTCCTTTTTAATCTTAAGTTTAATTTCATCTAACGACAAGAATATATTTCATTTTATGTTCATTTGAACATGGTATCTTCTAGTCAATAGGAAGTCAATTGATTAATTAGATAAAGTTTGATTGAAATATATAAAAAAATGGAACTCCCATTTCTAATTCGATAAGCTTCTAAATATTTAGATTAATTATTTTTTTAAAAAAATGAAAAGCGTGAAAAAGTACAACTTAACTACATATGAAGACAAATAAAAAAAGAAATTTTAATGTTCATGTATTACAACATCATCATGAGCATCCTATGTCACACATGTCTTCATCATCATTTTTTTGTGAAATTAAACTGCAGGGGAGGTGCACTCTTGTGAGTTATGAAGTCCAACAAGTGAACAAATAAAAAATTATATAAGAAAACATGATGACATATCGATATCAAACATCATAAATATATTATATAATCATATTATGAATTAATTATGATATATGAATAAATATTCAACTAAAAATATATGAATAGATATTATTATCAATCATCATTAGAGACTCTTAAATGAATAACATATATTGTTATCATAATACTCAAGTGAATCAAATAGTGGATAATGCATCATGTCATGCTTTTGATGCTATATCATATTTTTACTTTATTTTTTATTGCATCACTTTTTTCAAATGTACTTTATTTTAACATCATTGCATATTTACATCATATGCACTTTACTTTTATCATTATTGCATAATTTATATCATGTGTGCTTACTTTCATCATCATTGCATAAATTACATCATCATTATCACTTAATTCATGTTAATGCTTGCCCCTTTGTGTATGTTCTTTAGTGGTTTTGACAACTTTGGGTGAGTTTGAAAGGAGCAGTCATCATTAGATTTGTTGAGACTATGAATTGTCAAAGATTATACACAAACCACGACGGTGTCTTTCAAGGGAAGGATGCTCGAGAATCCTTTTTGTTACATGGAGGTGAGCGGTCCATTCAAGATGAACTAAGTAGTTTGACTGCAATTACACTATTAGCTCATAACATCATTATTATAACATAACTTTATTTGACTCTCGACAATTAGCACATATGGTGATCTCTTTATTATATCTTTTATTCTTTGTCGTATATATAATTTATTATAAATCATAATGTTAGTCATAGAGTATAGATATCATATTATAAATCAATAATAATTAGGGTTCATATAAAATCTCATAAAATATATATCATCACTCTGGATCGATAATGATCATGGTCATATGAAGTTTTATAACATAAGAATCATGATATGAATATATAATTATCAAAATTCATATGAAGTTTTATAGCATTAACATCATCATAATATGAACTAATAAAAAATAGAATTCCTATAAAATATTATAACTTAAACACAATCTATTAATCATGATATGAATGATCATGATTCATAAAAAGTCTTATGATATAAAAATCATCATATCGTGTACCAATAGTGATCGAGTTCATAAAATATCTTATGACATTATATCATTATATAATTACTTCATATTTATTAATCGACATAATACATCATAGAATCATAGAAAGAGTTGAATAATCGTATATAATCATTTATCATGTTTTAAAGATAGAATCAAATAAAATCTTTGAGCATTCATATTAGAGATGAATTATATAGTAATGACATGATTAAATCATCTAATATCAAGAGTTTAGTAGAAAGATTGAGTGACTCCAAATATGATATAAAATCATATATGCCACATTAAAAATTATGTAGTCGTTCTATATATTATCACATCTAATTATGGATTTGAAATGATCACAAAAAAATATGTCCTAATTTTTTAAGAACTAAGAGATAAATTAAGAGATAAATAATACAACACATCATCAATGTGAATATATAAGATCATTAAAATTTATTTATAACATCTCTAATATCAAATACATATATTTTGGAAATTTTTTAATAAGATATCCATTTTGAGTCTTGGACAGCTTTAATACAATATCAATATAAAATTTATAACTTAATCCTCCGACATTCATTTCTAATTTTCATTGAAAGTGGACTCTCAAATGATTAATATATAATATTTATACATTCTATCTCCTTATTATTTATTATCAAAAAATCTTAAAATATTATTTATTAGTTTCATATTTAGAGTTGTGACAACTAAACATTAGAACATTTATAACTCCTTACAAAATTATTCTTTTCAGATCATTCTAAGTTTTAACACAAGATAATGCATACATGTCCTTAATGTTAAAATTCATATAAGAATTTCACTATTTCAATTTATAATACATTTAAAAGTCGGACATACTACATTTTGGGCAGCTTGACAAAGAATTGGCACCATAATATTTCATATAGATCTCGGGTCGAGATAAAATTATTTTTTAAGGAAAAGACTTTAAGAGCTACACATTTATATATTATTTATAATTTTTGAACCAATGGAGTGAGGAGATTACTTCTGTTACAACCTCTTTTCTTATCTTTATTTTACTGATTGCTACATATAAAAACTCATGTTTTCAAGATCTTAAATATTTATTAACTCTAATTCTTATATAAAAGGACTGAGGCTTGCCTTTCAATTATTTCGTGTATTTGATTCTAATATTTGTAATTCTGTATGATAAAATCACTAGTCAATGGAAATTATGGAACTATGGTAAATTTATTTATTTGTTTGACTGATAATTTGAAAACATGCCTAAAACCGCCCCATTTTAGGACTCAAATATCTTCTATTTGCTGTCTTCTAATAAAATAATAAAATGGCGATTACTGTAAACTGCGTGCCTAGAAGTAATTATAATGTTGTGGACGAGGTTGGAACTTTGGCAATTGGCGTGGTCGCTACGTAGATGACTTGTCCTTAATTTTGCATTTGCTTGGGGAAGGCGGTCCATTAAATTTCCCACAAAACACACTCAAAACAAAGGTTCAAACTACATGTCATATACGTCCTCCTAATATATATATATATATATATATATATGTATATATAGGTCGACCTACCATTCTCGCAACATAAATAATTAATTTGTACAATGTTTCAAATCTCCATCAACCATGTACTTGATAGATAAGAAAACATAGATAATTGTTATGGATCAAGCTTCAATGTAATTGCTTGGGGGATGTGAAAGCTGTGAGGAGAAAAAAAGTGAAAGCTTGTTGCTGGTAGGAAGGAAGTCCTCGATGTGCGGAAACTATGTATGTCTTAGTCTCCGTGTCTTCATGCCCTTTGTTTCTCACTTTGATGCCTAGCTAGGAGGAGGATCATTTTGAAATCATATTCCCTTTTATCAACTATTTAATTTATTAGAAATAGAAAATAATCATAAAAAAATCATAAATTGATTATCTTTTACGTTTGGCATGAGATTGCTTATCTTAATGAAAATTATTTTGGTGAACTTGATTGGATCAATGAATATGTGAGCTAACGTATTTCATTATTTGAAGATGATTGATGTTATGTGAAAAAGAATACTGTCAGTTATATCCTTTAATTTCAAAAGTGAAAACTTGTAAACATAAAAGAAAATTTATGGGAGAGGAAAATATAACTTTTACAAGGAAAGAAAATATGCGCGGAGTCCACCTCATAAAATTTATGTCTTATATATTTATTAATCTCAATTTATTTTTATTATCAAATCATAATTTTTTTACAATTGCCTCTCTAGTATCAAAGATGCAGTACCGATTTAACAATGCTTGCGGTGCTAACAATTATGCACATTGATAACGAATTGAAGTTTTGATCCACCATCAAAACCGATTATATAAATCGAATACTTGAGATGAGATTTTCAGCAAAAATATTTTATATACAAAATGATTCGAATAAGAGATCTCCTTAAATGAGAAATTATTATCACTCCATTAACTCGTATTTGTTCGAATCACAACTTTTTGATTATCAACTAAAATAATTAAACTTTAATTTTAAAAAATCTGAAACTAAAGCATCTCAGGGAAATAAAACATTTATCTTTTTGCTTTATTAGAAATATGTCACTAGTTATTGTTATACCATGCTATATATTCATAATTAGTTGCAAATGAGTATATAATGCATATCTTTTTTTTAGAATGTACGTGTAGTGTACAAGTACACTATGCTAAAAAGTATGTACGACCTATAATATATATAATGACCTAATTAATTGTACCAAAATTATAACGTATAATATAATTATACATAAAAAGACATTACCGAGAGTGCACAGTGCTTGTCATTTTTATGTGTCTCTTTCTTGTCAAGGTATTATGCTGAAGCCTAGGGCTGACATTATGAATAAAGTCCCTCTTGCCAATTTTGCCCTTTGGGTACACATTTGTTTTTTTAGTGGAATTGAGCTAGATGAAGTAGGGAGATTAGGGGGCAATTAACTTTATGTGAATAAGCTGCAATAAACTTTTTAAGACCGACGTGCCCTCAAAATGGGGAAAGAAATACAATGACAAACAAAATAGAACAGCATGCAATGAAGTTACTCAACTATTAAAGGAAAATTTCAGCTCTATTGTTTTAATGGCAAGTGTTCCACCAATTTTGTGCATTTTGTGGACATCAATGTACATGATGATGGACAAATAATGCAAATTAAAAACTGCATAACGTGTACAAGTTTTTTTGATGAACATGTGATAAGTAGGGATATTGTCATCTTTTATTCTCTCTCTCTCTCTCTCTCTCTCTCTCCTTTTGATGAGTACTTTTTGGATTTTGGAATGTAGTATGTTATTAGAATTATATCCTTTGTGGTACAATGTTTTTTTTTGAAGTCAAATTCTTCAAACACCTCTATGCACATCCAGTTCATGTATTGATAACCCCTTTGAGAAAAAAAATGTCATTTCTTCTTCTTCTTTTTTTCAGAAACTTAGATGTTATGATCAGTTCTTAATTATGATCTGTTCATAACTTATCACTTCATGAACTAAGCACTTATTTCTTTTTCATAAGACCTGGTTAATTAGCTTCTTTGTAAATTTAAATTTTTTGAAGAGCCACTTCTCATGGAACATTGTCAAGCTGATGCAATGTATGTACCTGCCAGAGCTCACTGCCATCCATTTTGCTTGTTAACCGGAAGACCAGCAGAAAACTGATCCCCCCTAAGCACTGCAAACTGCAGAGGAGGAGAGGTCTTAATTAGACAGACAGATATCCTCATGCACAGCACCTAATCAATGGCCAGCACACATCCAAATTTGAAAACAAATAAAGAGAAGGGGCGTGCTGAGGACAGAGGCATCGCCCTGCAGCACATTTGCTGCCCACTCTGCAACCCTGCAGACTTTGCCTGCAAACACTGGTACGGTGCACAGACATGGATCATATATATCACCCATAACTCCACCATTCACCCAAACTACTCTGCTCCTAGTCTTTGTTCTTGCTACAGTTCTCTGCTACCATTGTCCTCACCCTCACAACACCTCTTCTCTTTCTACATGACCACACACCCTACACATGCAGTTTTGTTCCATGGACATGGCTGTTTCGCTGCAGGGTTCTTGCGCTGTCACGCCTTGTGCAGAAGCAGAAGCAGCAGCATCAGCATCTAATGGCTTCTTCCCCCCCTGTTTCCATGCCATCCTTGCAGCATCGCCCTGTTTGTTTTCTGGTGCAGCTGAAGGCCAGAAAGAGACCCTCATTTTGTCTGGTTGCCTTCCATCTCATTCATTGTTTTAATTCATATCCCTTCCATATAATAAATACTGTTAGGAAAAAGAATAAATAGACGTATATTTAGATATCAGTTATTGGCGTAAATTATAGTTGAGAAAATAGGCCTCTTTTGGATGCACCGTAATTATGTGATTAATACATTTAACACTCTTTTTTAGTGACCCCGAAAACTATATTTTTAGCTATAAAAAGATTATGAGACTAGACCTCAGAATTTCATTGTTTCCCCTTGGCTCTCATGCTCTAGAAAATTATTCCCATGGATCTTAGATTTAAAATTAACTTTTAATTGTATCTATTATCATTACACTATTTTCTATTATAATTTGATACTGCAATTTTATATTAACATAGTTTTATTAATTTTTATAATTGCATAAAACATCATAATTAATTGCTTGAATTTATTTTATCATATGTTTATTAACACCTAATTTTGCTTGGTTCTCATCGTCTTCTTTCCTAATATTTTTTGGAAATATTCTAAGTATTAAATTTCTAGATTCAATTGCTCATTAATTATCATTAATAAAACGTTTGTTTTGAAGATTTTCTATGTCTACTAGTTTTCATAGCCCCAAGGCCATTTTTCGAGTATCATAAAAAAAATGAAGTTATAGCTAACACAAGGTGTTAAAGAAGATGAAAAACATTTATGAATTAAGTAGAAAAAAGATTAATACACGGAAGAATATGAAATTTATTGTAATGACCCCAAACTCACGCCCTGCCACGTGGCGAAAATATGAACTTGGAGACGCTACACGTCATACAAAATCTTGACTTACATCTTGACCTTTGATTAATTATTAAAAATGCGAAATAAGTAGGGTAATAAAATCAAAGCTAAGATAACTAAAATGTCCAATAGATAAGATGCGAAAAAGAAATAAACTAAGTGTCTACATGTCCCTCAAAAATATGGAGTCTAATATCTTGGTTGTTAGTCATACAATTCAATTATTCTAAATAGAGAGACTTAACAACAAAAGAGTCAAAAGATCATTCATGTGCATATAGCATCCATCACGAGCGCCAGCCTCACGCACATCACCAGCATTAGGAATCCACCATAGCTTAGTTACCTGTGAGATTCAACATAGGAGAATAATATCTCATGAGCATAAAACGCTTAGTATGTAAGGCAAAAAGTATATAAAATAACTAAATAAACATCAACATGAACATGTGTATTAATATGACATTAAATCAACATTCTTTCCCATAACAAAAGTCATCAAGGCAAATAACATAAACTATGTTTGTCATAATTATATATGTCAAGTCATGTTTTTCTTGGAACAACATCAGGAGATCAATTGTACTTTCTACCTCGGAACAACCTCAAATAAATAATAATATTCTGGAACAACATAAGGACTATATCTCATGTCTTTGAATAACATCAGAACATCAATAGGATGCATAATAAATTCACATGTGTAAGTGGCTTTAATATGAGGTTTCATTTGCAATCTTTTATCTTATTTCATTAATGGATTCAAATGACTTTGGTAATTTAGTTAATTGCTCATGAGTCTTATAGGTACGCTCGATTGTCAGTGGAGGTGCACTAACCACGACTAATGCCCTAAAAAAAGGGAGAATGCACGTATATCCTCTTCGTTGCACAACGGAAGCTAGATGAACAATAGGAACCAGGTAGCACCAACACTACCCACCCTATATCATTAACACTGCGGCTGCAAACAATAATCGACATCCTATTTATTTTATTATTAATCTTATACCCTTACCTCATTAAGATCCTTAAGTTTCTTATCATCAAATCTTTAAAGAGTCCTATAATTTAACCTATCTACAGTTAGGAGTACTCTAAGGGTTTTTTATATGTTGGCTTGAGGAAATGGACCGTTTGCCAGAACACGGTCTGTGTTCTGTAAGGTCAGCACGGACCGCGTTTGGGTAGCACAGACCACGTTGTGTCAAGGGTTTCCATGCCGCAGCGCCGCCTGCTGCTCTCTGCGTTCGTTTGGCGCGCCCCGCGCCTGTCTGCCACGCTCTGCGGCCACCTAGCGCACTTCACGCCTGCCTGATGCGCTCCGCGCTTGCCTGTCGTGCACTACGTCGCCTGCCATGCTCTGATCGCCAGTCATGCACCGCCCCGCCTGGTATGCTCCGCGCTCGCCCGATTTGTCCGCGCTCGCCCGATGTGCTCCGTGCCCATCAAGCGTGCTCGGCGCCCACCAGGCACGCTCCTCCTATCGCGTTCTGCCGCCTGGCAGGCTCTGATCCGGCCACGTGCTTGGGATTTTCCGACAACCCTTTCGGGTCCAATAACCTCCGATTCATGAAGGAAAAACTCTCCTATCTTGGTCCTTTTGAATACAATAAAAATATTTAGGGAAAACACGCGAAAACATGCATACCTAATACATTATTTATGTATGAGGAATCTGCTCGGGAAAACATACCTTCAAGTTTGTTGGGGCTTGTCCTATGCGCTCGTGGGCATTCCTCCTGGTGAGATCGTGAATCTTCTTCTCCTAGGCCGAACAAATTACGTAACATAAGAGACATATCGAAGAACAAAGATGAAGACGGGGAAAAATTCATCTTACCTAGGGCCAGCTATGCACCAAGCGGAAAAACCAAAATTTTTCTGAATAAACATTTTGTGGCTCCAATCCCTAAGTGGTATTTATATTGGTATGGCCCTTATTGGATCCGGGTTTGAGGGTTAACGGATCCATGTATTACATTTATGGGGTTCTACTTTAATTGAACTACATCTAGGGCGGTAGTAGAGGTTTAGTAAGATGTGAAAAATTATAGGCAAATTCATAATAACAACAAATATCGAGTCCCTTGCAGTGAAGGTCACCTTGGACACCTTAGATCATCACTAGGGTTGAAGATTAGGCGAATGATGAAAGCAACAAAAAATGGGGATATGAATGATATTAAAATTTGATGGTTCAAATGTGGGTAATGCCGATGTTACAAGTAACCCTTATTTAGAAACAAAAATATAATTAAAATAAGAGATGAAAATCCTAACAAAAATAGAAAGATAACAAATTAATCAAATAGACTACAAAATCATACTTCAAATATATTAATCTCAAATAGGAAATCTAGTCAAACTCTAACACTTCTTTTTTGCCTTGATTTCTTCCCAAGGGCAAATAGAACTACTATACTCTTGCTTCCAAATTAAAATAAACACAACCGACATGACATGCATACTTGTATGAGAACTGCCTTCTCGATCCGCTTATAAATTTGGATGGAGATTGCCCTCGCCTGCTTGTATATTCGGATGAACCTAACCTCCTACTTAAATCCTTAAGTTTACTCAGAATTCAGATATGCACAAAACATACTTGACCTTCATGGTATGCTTAGACGACTAATAGATTTAGATAAATGCAACCCGCTTAGTCCATTCATCATTCACATTGATGCCGACTGCTATGCTCACCTGCATGGTGTAGGATCTGGATGGCACCAAGAAAGGGGGGGGGGAGGTGAATTGGTGTATTTAAAAATCTTAATCTCTTAGGTTATCTTAAACAAGTTATCAGCGGAAGCTTGTAAATGTAAACGTAAAAACAGAGAAGAGAGTAGAGAGAAAACGAACAACACAAACAAACACGAAGTTTGTTGACGAAGTTCGGCCGAACTCCTAGCCTACGTCCCCGCTCCGGTCTTCTCCCACGAGATCTCCGGAGATCACTATATCCTTCTTCAAGGGCGAAGGCTCCCTGACAACTTCTCCTTTCTTGCACGAGGACAAGGAGACAACCTATTACAAATCTCTCTCAAGAGCTCTTGGACCCTTCTCAAAAGGCGAACTAAGGCTTTCACTCGTTCGCACAATATCTGTCAAAGTATGCTAATGTT
>LTAE01004201.1:10525-33552 GCA_001647135.1 Pontederia paniculata | reverse complement strand
TTTAATACACCAATTCACCCCCCTCTTGGTGCCATCTAGATCCTACACTTATCTATAACTCACATTGGCTCGTCATCTTTTACTTCTTCCTCTAGACCTCTTCATCTCTCCAACATTCTTCGTGTTCCTAAAATTTTTCGATCTCTTCTTTTTGTTAACAAATTCTCTCGAAGTAATAAATGCTATTTTGAATTCCATCCTAATTTTGTTGTTGTTAAGGATCAACGCAACCATCAGGTTCTTCTTCAACGCCCAGTTAAAAATGCTCCATACCATCTCCGTCCTTCAAATAGTGCATCATCACTTCCTTCGGATTTACACCGCGTCTCCTCATCATCTTGGCATGATAGACTTGGTCATCCACATGCTCGTGTTCTCAATCAAGTTCTGCATACACATCGACTAGGTCCTAGTTACTCATCCACCTCCATTTGTGAATCTTGCAAGCTCAGGAAGGCCATTCAACTACCACTTCATTCGACGTCTTCATGTAGCAAGACTCCTTTTGCAGTTGTGGACAACAATGCTTGGGAACCTGCTCCGCTTCTCTCTTTTAGTGGGCATTATTATTTTGTTATCTTTCTAGATGATTATTCTAAATATTGCTAGTTGTATCCACTCAAAAATAAATCTGATGTGTGCTCATGTTTTCTTCAATTTAATCAATTTGTTAAACGCCAATTCAATTGCAGAATTTTGGAGTTCTAATCTGATGGCGATGGTGAATACCAAGCTCTGTGCTCATACTTTCAGCGTTCAGGCATTACTCATCATTCATCGTGTGCTCACACACATGAACAAAATTGGTTAACATAACGAAAAAATCAAACATAATTGAGACTACTCTGACCTTACTAGCTCATTCTTCTGTTCCATTTCATTTTTGGATCTTTGCGATTGAGACCTCAATTTTCTTAATCAATCAATCACCCACTGCCACCCTCTCACAAATGCCGCCATTTCAGGTTCTTTGTAATCACTTTCCTGACTATAAATTTCTTCAAGTTTTTGGATGTGCTGCTTATGCCTTCCTTTGATCATAAAACTGTCACGAGTTTGCCTTTAACTTTTCCAAGTGTGTCTTTCTAGGTTATCCGACCAACTATCAAGGCTATCGATATCTTGATTCCAAAATAGGTTGTATTTTTATTCTTCGACATGTTACATTCGACGAGTCTTCCTTTCCTTATCATGCTTTTTCTATATCTTCTTCCCAACCTTCTATACTTGGCACTCCTCCTTGCCATGCTCCATGGCTCTCGGTGCCTACCACATGGTTGTTATGCTTTGACATATCACTTTCGAATGTTCCTGTAATCACCTTTCTCTCACAAATCGCAATTCCACCTATTGCCTTCACATTTGGCTCACCTGTCCTTCCCCGCATGCGTCTTCAAGCACAACAACTAGTGGATTATAGATCTCTTGTAGGTATCAAACCAGCATGGTCCCTCACTGTAACTAAACCTCCATATGTTGATGTTCTTCCTACTTCCTTTACTGCTGCTAGTAAGTTTCCTCACTGGAGACAAGCCATGGCTAATGAACTTTTAGCACTACTTGCAAATGGTACTTGGATGTTGGTGCTTCAGACTGCCTCCATGCCAGTTACTGGGTGCAAGTAGATTTTTAAGCTAAAATATAATCCGGATGGCTCATTAGAACGGCATAAAGCTCGCCGCATTGCCAAAGGGTTTCATCAACAGGATGGCATTGATTATTCTGACACTTTTAGTCCGGTAATCAAACCAACAACTATTCGTTTGTTCTCTCTCTAGCTATTTATCGCAAGTGGTCTCTTTGCCTTGACATCAGGAATGCCTTCCTACATGGTGATCTCAATGAAGTAGTGTTTATGGAAGGTACATATCTTGATCACGTGTGTCGGTTGCACAAGTCACTTTATGGGTTAAAACAGGCCCCGAGAGCTTGGTTCCATAAGTTGCATCAACCTCTTTTCTCTTTTGGATTTGTGGCCTCCATTGTTGATTCCTCTTTGTTTATTTATACATCCGCTCGTGGATATATCTTGATTTATGTTGATGATCTCATTATTACTAGCTCCAAAAATTGTTTGATTGAAGTGTTGTTCAACAGTTATACAACACTTTAGTTCGTGATCTCGGTCGACTATCATACTTTTTTGGCATTGAAGCAACTTATGGCTTTGTGGGCCGCCTTATTTTATCTCAACAAAAGTGTATGCACGACTTACTTCGAGGTACCAATATGCTCGCCTCCAAACATGTTGGCACCCCACTGTCTTCGGGTGCTGCCTCTAGTTTAACCAATTCTTTATGTGCTGATCCTCATTTGTACCATCATGTTGTTGGGAAACTACAATATGTGACATTCACTTGATCATATGTGTCTTATGTTGTTAGTCATGTGTGTCAATTTATGCACAATCCTTCGGATATTCATTAGCAGCAAGTCAAGAGGATTCTTCGATACCTCAATAGCACCAAGTCTCATGGGCTTCTGCTTACACCAAGTAAATGTCATACACTTCTGCTCTCTCTGATGCTGACTGGGCTGGTGATTCCGTTGATCGTAAATCCATTGGAGGCTACACTATTTACTTTGGTAATAATCTAATTTCTTGATCTGCTCGTAAACAATAAATAGTTTCTCGGTCCTCCACTGGGTCTGAATACAAAGCACTTGCCAACACCACTGCCGAGTTAATATGGTTATGTTCTTTACTTCGAGATCTTTAGGTGTAAAATGTTGGTAGCCCCATAAGCATCTTATGGTGTGATGATCTTGGGGCGACCTACCTTATTGCAAACCCGGTGTTTCATGCCTGTATGAAGCATGTAGAGATGGATTATCATTTTGCTCGGGACAAAGTAGCTCATAAGAGATTAAACGTTCTCTTCATTTCCTCTAAAGACAATATTGCTGATATCATGACCAAGGTGTTAGGACGTGCTCATTTTCAGTTCCTTCAAGATAAGCATTTGCGCCTCGCTTAGCTTGTGGGGGATTGTTGATGCAAGTGGTTATTGTGATCCCCATTTACCTAACCATATGGTTATCGTGATCATCATTCGCCTAACATATCAACTTTGTTTAGATATCAACAGTTGCACTCGCCTAAGCATCTATTCAGTTGTTTATAACCCTATAAGTAAATGTAACAAATCCCTGTAAATGACTGAGGAAGATTTAATAAAGTTCTTCTAGTGTTTCTTAAGTTCAAATGGGACCTTTGTAGGAAATGCTGGCTTCAGGAGCCATTCAACAGCAAAGTTATGATGAAGCAAACAAGGAAACTATTGTGGGAGCTAGAGCCAATTCCTGTACTTGATCTTCTAAGAGGCAGTTCAGATTAACTAATTAACTGTAAGGAACATGCAGCGGAAACTCTAATTTACTATCCAGAGGATCCAACTTATTCATGATGGGGTACCAGAAGCTTTTACTATTCCATCTTTAGGGGCAATGCAATATGGATTGATCTGTATTCATGTATCTGATGAACATATGTTTAGATCCCTGAAAATGATCAATGTAGAGCAGTTCACTTCGGGTTCAAATACAATCAGTGTCCTCACGGCATGCTAGTGGTTGTCTATTTTGTCTATGGTTTTTAGTTTTTTGCAAATTACTGCTGCCATCAAAATGCTAAAAGGTTGGCTACTCTTGGAGGTCTTGCTTCTTCTTTAAGTGGTGTTGATATGTTCATTGTTCAGGTCAATCAGTAATTAGATATGAATTTGGTCAACACAATGCATAACTTGTTAATGTTTTCAATGCAAATATGAAGAGTCACTTTGTTTGAGAGAAAACTATTGCATTCTTTCACTTCTTATTTGTTGTTATTATTAGTAGTTCGTAAACAATGATGAATCTACTCTCCTTTCTTGTGTTTCCTTGAAAGCTTTATAGGAAGAAGTTTACCTCGCCTGTATGGTTCTTGAACACTTTTTGGCTTCAACTTACAGGCATCTGTTATACAGCTTCGTGCTCACTAACATTTTTAATTTATTTTGCTAAATGTGTTCATTTTTTCAAACTTCTTTGGTTATTCTTTAATCTTATCTGATAGCTCAAAGTGTTCTACCATTAACGAGAGGTCCTTCTGAGAAGTTGCAGTTCCTTTTTATATTGTAGTAACCATCAAGTAAATGATACCTTTTCTGGAATGCTAATAATATAAGTCTTAGTCGAAGCCACTAATAACAGATGCATGCATCTGTGGAAACGTAAAATCTGCATTATCCATATGGTATATCCTATTAGAAATTGGATTCTAATTGGATTTTTTGTCGGGCGACTTGGGACAACATAATTGTTGGAGGATATGAAGCACCAAAGTGGACACCACTAATAATGGAAGTATGAAGGCAATGCCAGTCTGGAAAAGCTTTGAGCTTGGCTAGGACTGTTCTGATACAGCTAGAGAATGTCTTGGTCAGATCTTGAAATAGGATTTTCAGAAAGTTCTATAAATAGAATTATTTGGTTTTTCGTTCCTAAATTAGTAAAGATTACAAAAAGCACAAGCTATAGGGTTGTAGTCTTTGTGGATTAGTTCAATGGTTCAAAGCTGCTAGATATAATGTAAAGCGATAGGCATTGATCAAGAAGAATGCACAGTAAGAAAATATTTTAGTTTTACCATAAAGAAAAAAGTTGTGTGAATCAGTTCTGAAACTGATGATTACAGCACACGATCAATTTTGTGAAAGGTAGGAGAAGAAGGTGGCACACTGGGGGAAATCAGTCTTCATAAAGATCCAAGGTACAAGTTGTTTCTGTAAAAGAAGTCAAGGAGTCGTCTCTGCTAAACATAAATAATTAGTTTTTTACACAATATCAGAGCACTAGCTGAGTACCTGCGGTGGATATGAATTCTGGTGCTGTTGATGCTGTCTTAAATATTCAGATGATCTTGTTTCTTTGTTTCAAATAATTTAGCAAAAGGGCCTGGTTGTGCCAATAGATATGGATAATGCAGTAGTTGAGTTTCATCTCATGATTATTGATGATGTTATCTGAATCTAGAAACAGAAGCTCTGAAATGCAAAATGTGCATCACTGGTCGATATTAACCTTTAACGTTTTTTCTATGATATAGGATTCGAAAGAGCTGACCACGCTGTTACAGGAAAAATCGAATGCAAATGGCAGTTGTTGGACCATCATCTCATGAAAAGGAATTATTGGTGCAATTGTTGTCTGAAATCTGTGTGCTTTTGCTGAACCTGTTCCCTTTTTCAGTCATCTCATTGTTTGCGATGCCCCAATATCTGACATTGCGTGATAAATGAGTGAAACACGAAGGTGCATGAGGCATGTTGATGTTGGGCCACAAAGGAGATAATTATTACTTGGAGAAATTATTTTCTTATTATTTCTGTAAGGTTAAGTGACTGACTAGCCAAACGTCAAATTCTAACAGAATACTGTTATATGTGCACCTTGGTATTGTAGTTGGTTTTGCAGTTTACGGAATTACAGATGCAGGTGATTATATTCCTGGGTCTTGATCTGCATTGGCTATTCGTAGATAATTTAATCTGTCTTCTTTTTTCTTTACCTTTATTGTTTTCTTTAATACCTTCAGTCATGATCGCTAATGTGGTTACAAAATTTTCTAGTTGAAGCATATTCTTGCACATGTAGAAAATAACAGCTGTATGGACTACAAGGTTCTAAAGAACCTCAGAATAGAAATGTCTTATACATCATTGATTGGTACTTCTATGGCAAAGCATCTATCTAAGGTTCTGACTTCAGAGACAAAATTATGGCTATATACTCTGACTGTCAAACTTAAGAGAACAAAATTGGAAGTTGAATCAACTTATTTCCCTTGCTACAAAAAAGGTAAATAGGATGCATGGACATTTCCATTAGTGAATAATACCATTGCCACTGATTTGGATACTGGAAGCTGCATTGTGTAACCACATAAAAAGATTCAGATTGTACTCTGAGTTGGCAGTCAAACATATGCATGAGTCTCTATGATAAAAAACTGATAGAGACCCAACATTATATAATCTTCAACAATTGTGAACTCATGGGAGAGAAATGGAGATCATTTTATCTGGGACCAGCCTAATGATCCATCAGATGCAGTGTACAGGAACATAGAAGAGTACTCTGCCTTTATGTTTGGGCCACATTGGCCTAAAAAGAAGAAGCTGACTCATGAATCAGGAATGATGGTTGATGATATCAACTTGTCAATTATAAATGAAGTCTTTTGGTAGGAAGTCTAAGACCAAACTCCCCCATCAATGGTACTAAACTGCACAAAAATACTGCTTTTCATATCATGTCTTGTACAAACCCTCTTAAGCATAGTTCTTCTGTTGCTTGAAAGGTCTCTTACTGTTGTTTCTCTTTTGGACACATTGGTATTACCCTTCAGAATACAGTTGATCACCTTTGTTTGTTAGGTTTGTCATCACGGCTGGAGCTTGAGGTATTTGTTTATGGAATCTATTAAAACATACACACACCTACAGAAGGTGAGATGCAGATGAAATGTTACTGTCAGCACCATGTCATGTTATCACTGTCCTTTCTGCTACTTTTCCTGATAATATGAAGCATTACAAAACCAACCTCTAAAAGAAGAAATATTTAGGAAAAAAATGTATGCAATTTTGGCTGTTCTCATAGTAGTTATCACAAGGTTTATTCCTCACTTTGTTTTGTTAAGTATGTTTTGACTGGAATTCTTGGCTAATATCAAGCTAAAACAAAAGTTCATATTAGAGAATATATTCTGCAATGAAGAAATAAGTTATGTGGAATTGTCATATACTACTTGGTTGCAGCATACCATTTCATTATTGATGATACATACCAGAAGGAGAATAAATCAGTTATCTGCCTCACCTTCCAAGAACAGTTCGTACTGAACCCAATCACTGCCAATCAGAAGGTGACAATAACTCATAAAAAAGAAATAAAAAAGAGAGGACAAATGATTGTGTTGAGATGTACAACAACTACCAATTGTTGATGCGCCAAAGAAGAATAATTTTTTTTTTAAAATAACGCAGGGAAACAACTAGTTAATAGTATTTCAATATGAGTATTTTGGCTGTTATTTTTTTTTTTATATCAATCATGATATTCTAACTCTATAAGATTCGAGTGCGTTAAAAAAATCTCTTTTTCTAAATGTTTATTGTTATTGTTTGATTATGAATTGACCAGGTTTATACACATAATTTATCCTAAATAGTTATAATTTTTACATAAATAACATATAAACCTATCTGAAGATTGAAATATTTTATTTATTTTAATTTCGATCCTCTCTTTAGATTAACCAGAAACAAGTCTCAAGTTTCTGATTGAATTCACTTTAATCAAAGAAACATGGATTTTGTTTAGAAGTTGGCTTTTGTATACAATAGAATTATGCCCCAACAATATAAAATAGAAACTGCGAGCTGATTCTTCAAGTTGGTATAAAAAAATACCTTATAAAACAGTGCACCTAAATACTATCTACTCATCTTCTTCTATATTAATTACTAAACATATCGAACTCCCACGCATAAAAAAAAGGGGGAGAAAAATAATTTGCATGTTCCATGCATGAATTTTCTCTTGAAAAAAAGGTTAAGAGAAAAAGAACTGTTTTTCTAATCAATTCCTCTCTGATGACGATCAGAATTTATTGATAAAATATTTGAGTGTCAAAGTGCTTTGGTCTTGATTTAATTGAGTTTCGAGGTATATAAAAAAGAATTGGCAGCTTCAAATTTTACATTATGAGAGAAATTATATAAAAAAAAACTTGTCATGTAAAGTTCTTTTGTTATAAGGGAGCTTCAAATTTAAATTTATATATAAAAAAGGAACATCACATATTGTATATTCAAAGTAAATTGAAAATAATTAATCAAGAGTTTGGGTGACGTGATAAATAGCTACTCGTTTCGAGTTTGAATTTCTTTATAAGTAGAATATTCTTTTTAGAGTCTCATCCATCTTATTTAGGTGTAAATTCGAGGTGAACTTCATATTAGTCCGGCTTGATGTGGGTTGAGATTTCAACTAGTGATCAATGCACATAATCATCAACACCATATGAGTTAAAAAATTAGTGCCGCTTTTCTAATACGGGTGACCGCTAAAAAAAGGTAAATTAAAAGTTAAAAAAGATCATTGAATTGAGAGTAAGACCTTATAGTCTAGTTTATCGAAAAAGTGAAAATAGTTAGTGGATTAAACTAGGTGAGTCTGAACATTTATATTTTCCGTCTCAAACCAGATTAATCATGTCTAGCCTTCTATATATCATCTTAACAAAAAAAAGTGTGCCATTGTACTATCATCACATTCTATGTGAAGACTTTGGCAATTTTAGTTTCATTCCTAGGTGCAATCACTTGGGGCCTTGTGCATTAGTGTTGTTAAGGTAACAATAATTGTGAATTAGTGCCATATAATTGCTCATTGTGGTCCCAAAATTTGGAGGAAGTCCTTAGTTATGAGTTAATTATCATATTCAAGTATAGTCAAAGCTTCAATGCATCTGTCCACCGAGGCCATGGTCCCCTACTTTTCATCCTTTCGAGCTATAAACTTTATGCTTATACATTTACATAATTAAATAAACAAAACAAAGAAAAAGAACTCTAAAATAACACAAACTTTTAAGCACATTTCTAATCCAGAGGATATGAATTTTATTGTGCCATAATTTGGGTTTTCTTTATCTATTAATAGGTTTAAACTCCTTCGTACATGAAAAAACTTGCATTTTTAATCACGTATTAGTAGAGTGTTTGAGGTCTTGATTGTTATCAAATATCAAAGGACATAATGCAAGTTTTTTTTTATTTTAGGGGCTACTCTGTTTCAGATTTTAACTTTATATTATATTGTAGTAGCAAAATCACTTGTAAACGTTTTATTTCGAAATCACAATTCTTCTTCCTAATGTTGCGTTCGAAAGAAAAAAAATTAAAGATTTTTTTTCAAAAAACTAATTTTCACATGTATTTAATTATGTATAAAAACTATTTTCATATTCAATTTTATATAAAAAGTTAATCCTATTGTTGACTTTTGTTTTTCGCCAACTAGAAGAGATTTTGATTGGGCAAACATTTCATATTTACAATATGCAAGAAAATGAAGATAATATTTTCTAAAACATTTCACCCAAAAATACTCGGGTGTTTTTTTAAATGTGAAATTGCCACACATTTTTTTCATTCATATATCTGCATAGATATAGTTATTTTATGATATTATTATTAGGAAAAGTTGAACTCGAACTTCAATTTTTATCGTAAATATAATCTAAATAATTTTTTTTATTAGATACAAAATTATGAACTTTTAATTTTCTTTCACATTTAGTCTAAACTCTTTTTATTGAAATATAAATCATCAACTTTCAAAATTCTTCTAGTATTTAGCCTCTATTAAGCTTAATGTGATAAATTTGTATAGACAAATGGACATATCTATAATATTTTAGAATAAATATATAACTGAGTTCGCTTTTTTCTTAAATATATGACTTATTACTAATTACATCATTCATAATCGAGTTTAATGCACTACAAAGAACTTAGGAATATAAAGCAGATTCTAATCTTTTAATGTATAATTAACTAATTATGATAAATTTGATAAATCATAATTTTTCTTTATAAATTTATGCTAACAATCTTTAGTTTGCATTATTTATTAACTAATTTTCATAACAAATCATTGTATATTTTAAGTACAAATAAATAATATTGTGTATTTCATTTATTCGATCCCACTGTTAAAAGATATCATGAGGTAACCAACGAGGGTGGGTGGAGTGGTAAGCGGCTCCTCCTCGCTTAAGTAGGTCTCGGGTTCGAAACCTGTGGATGCAGAAAATTTCCGCTGGGAGCCTCACCTGCCATAGTCAGGCACGCGACCCGGGACGATGCCAGATTAGTTGGGGCTAGAGTGGGCTTGACCCGATCTGTGGACTATGCGCTCATTAGCGCCGCGCAGGTTGGACGATGGCACCGCTTTCCGAAAATTGGGGTGACAGTAAAAAAAAATACCATGAGGTTAAGCGTATGAAAAAAATGAAATTGGTGCTTTTTATCCTATAAAAAATATATTTAAGTTAAATCTGATAAAAACTGATACTTTTTTTTATTTAACAAAAAAAATATGTCCATACTTACTAAAATTTGAAGCAATTTTAAATTATTATTATTAGAACGGTAGACTTGTTACATCTCGTCACACATCCACTGTTGCTAGAATTGGAACTGCCAACAGCTCCTTGTGTTCCGCCTGCGTCTCTCAAGCCAAACGTTCTGCCGGGACGACGAACAAGATATCGTCGCGAAGGATCGAATTGGGCGTTCTCGAGATGATTTTGGCTCAAAGATCCGATCTTTAGAGGCTCCGGCCGCTGCGGTGATCGCTAGGGTTCCATCCACTTCTCTTTGCCATCGTCGCGATCCGAATCGCCCGCGACGGTGAGTCCTGTTTTGGAAGATTTTGAGATCTTTCTTGGAGATGTCCTGATTGATTAGTGTTAAATATTAGGGTTTCTTTCGACGGAAGAGGGAGATGAGCAAGGAACGGTCTCCCGAGCCCTTAGATTTCTTCATTTGGACTGTAGAGGTAAAATTGCTTTCATCATATGGCCTTTCAGATAAATTTAGGGATCGAATTCATCAGATCCCAATGGGTTTCAGTTGCAATTCGAAAATTTGTGATTTCGAAGGATAAAAAAAATGCAATTTTTAGTCTGGTAATTGTCTAAAATCTGAATATCCTTTGTGGCAAAACACACGTATCTAAATCATTTTGTCGCAACTGTTGTGCTTTCCTATTCTTCTTTTCTGGATGAAGCTTATCATTATTGACATTTCTTCATTTTGGTTTCTTCCTGATAGTAATTGTCATAACAAAGTAAACTGATGCTCAACTTTTTGGCGGTATGATTAATAAGAGGGATTAGATTTTAGGTTTCAACAGACTTTTATGAGATGCTAAGTAAATGAACAGTCGTGGAATATCAACAACTTGCCGATTCATTTCTCAAAAAAAAAAAAAAATTGTGATTCTTTGTTTAAAGAGTTGGTTGAAAAGGTTAATGCATGTGTCGAAGGTTCAGAAGAATAATACTTTCTCAAATATGAACACCTCCCAAGGGAACCTGGAAGAAAACTTTGGAGGACATTGAAAGTAAATTACATGGAGTGAATATCCATGTGGAAATTTAATGGTCAATCTAAAGGAAATTTCAAAATCCTCTAGCTGTGGTTTTCGTTTCTGTCTGTCGAATGAGATTATAGCTATTATTGTAGGGTTTTTTTGGATGCATCATTCTCTTGATTCAAAAAACAAAGAAATTATTATATAGATTTTTTTTACGAGGTATTATATTACACCTGATGTTCTTAAATGATAAATTTTGAAACCAGGATAGCAATTATTATGATAAAAATGTGCTTCGGGAGAAATATGCTCTTTGGAAGACATCTATATTCTCGTCACATCCGTTTACTAACTTGTGATTTATGTTTGGATAAAAGGATTAAGGTTCACATGGAGATTATACAGTTAAGGTTTCAGTGCTAAACATTTCAAAATATTATTTGGGAAAATATTTATATGCAAGGAAAAATAATTGGAGTTGTTTCTAAGATCCATTTTTCCATATATATTTCTTAAAAAACAGAAATTGAGGAGATGTATCCGATGAAACAATATGAATATACATTAAGGTAAAAAAATGTTTAGAAACTTCTAATTTTTCTTTTCATGAAATATGAAATTGTAAAAGGACGACTCATGGAGCAAAATTACAGAATAAATTTTCTCTCTCAAAAAATATAGAACTGTTTTTCTGATGTTGTGGCATATGGATCAATGATTCCAATGGTGTGCTTCACAAGTAGAGTACAAATCATGATCTGTTAAGCTGAGGTCTTTCTATACACAAATTTCTGTGCTGTGTGACATCTCTTCTAAAAATGTCTTAATTTATTTTCTATCGTCTTAATGAATTACAGCAAGCTTCCATCTCTTGCCTGATTCAAGGCTTACATCACCCCTGGAAAGTAACTGATTTTGCTAATATATAATCACCTCTGGGGATTTACCTAAAATCATATTGAGCATTAACATCATTTTTTGCTAATGAGTACTTCTTTACCCTCCGACTCAACTTCAACTATGATTAAAATAATATCTCATTGTCTTGCTTGTAATACTCAACGCCCATTGTATTTGAATATACTTAGTTAACAGAAAAAAAAACTGTTACCAGAAATGGGCATTCTGTGAGTAAAGTTTGCCTGCACTCTATTAATTTTTACATAAAAAGCTGATTTCAGGATGTTGGATTATGGCTGGAAGAAATAAATCTTGGAAGCTACCGCCAAGTTTTTGAGGAAAATGGTGTCAATGGGGAATATCTAGAGAATTTATCCATGTTCACAACAGAGCAGATATTGCGCTTTATCAGGCGTTGCCACATGAAATGGGGTGATTTCATTACACTTTGCAAGGAGTTGAGGCGCATAAAAGGTTCTAATCTCTTGTTTACCCTCATAATTGTTTGACATAACTTCTCTGATTTTTTGAGACAATTTTTCTGATTGATTCCTGCAATAAAATGGATGATAACTATTGCAAGACTATAGTAATAGTCCTTAGCCTTCTAAAAAAAAACACTTTTCTGAATGATGTATGCATGAACAGTTGTCTGGACAAGCTGATTTAATCATGTGGTTTAGTACTTCTTAAATGTACTAATTGAGTTCTACCCTCCTGTTCAAATGTTGTGGGGCTTTAATGATCTCATTACATGTGATTAAGATATAAATAATTGACATGATGTTTATCACTTAGGTTTTGTAGTCTTCTTAATGTGAAGCTTTTATCAGTTTATGTTATTGTATCATACTTGGTACAAAATTCATCATGACAACAATCTTTCTTCAAATGGATGATGTTGTTCACAGGTTGAAATCCCTGGAAGAATTTGATGTAAATCAGGCTGATCTTTGACTTTAGATAATTAAGTTATGGTATTTACACTTTTGTATTTCAGAAAGGAACTTTGAGTAGGATTAAACAGTTCACTTATATGGATTGCTAAATTCTTCAATGTAGTGAGAATTTTTACTTGTCCAAGAATATGTGTATTGGCATTTGCTTCTTAAAACTATATCTTTAAACTTCTTTCTCCCCTATGAGTAGAATGTGACTTTTCCCATCTTCTCCTTTGTTAACTGGATCGCAGATCTAAACTTATTGTATTATTTGGATGAGAAATCTTGTCTCTATTGAGAAAAATTCATTGGAATAGATTTTATGTTGTTGCTTTTCATATTTGTGCCCAAAAGTTTTATCCTACATTGTTTGTCCCAAAAGTTTCATCCTTATAAGGATGAACATTGTGTTACAATTTTGGAAGAGTTCAATTAGTTTAAAAAAAAAGAAAAAAAAATTGAATTATATCATAGTGACTGAAAATTCTGTTGACAAGTTTCTTTCTGTTATACTTATGAAACCTATTTTGTTATAAAAATTGAAAGAATTCTCAACAATTCTGGCATGGTCTCCTTGTCCATCTTTTATGTTAAATGGAAGACAAACCAGATGGTAAACTTAATCTATGCTCCTTTGTGTAATGAAAATGAATTTGAAAAACACAATGACAATTTAATCCTTGAAAATGATGTGCCTTCTGTTATAAAACTAAATCTTGTCCAAGGATTCAGCTCCTTGATGACTCAGTAAATTAGGCATAGAATGGGAACTGCTGAAATTTTGATCCTAGATTATCACGCCTTATCTGCTGGTTCTTTGTTATCCTCCATGTTAATTGTCCACCACTGTGTGTAAGGACTGCAAGAATAGTATGGTTTGACAAAATATCTCCACTGGTACATCACTGTGGTTTATCTAAATTATTCCTGTTTAACATCTGTATTTCTCTGAAACTTGTTTTCGTTTTGTTTGATATGCATAATTTCCTTTTGTAATGTATTTTATGGCAAGAGATAACCTGTTTCATCTGCCTAATTGCAGTTGCATGTCTAAAGGGAGAACAAGAAGTTCGGAGGCCATGGTGGGCTCCTTCATGCTTATCAGTTGTGTTTGTCAGGATGGCCAAGCGCAACAGACAGTCTCGTGTTGTCTCACTGAAGCTGGAACCCTAAGTTTGAATATGAAGCCATCCTACCATCTCACATGCTCCTTTGACACGGCCCGTACCACCTTTGTTATGTTGTTCATTCATCTAAGTTCTCATGGATCTGGGGAAGTGACAACATTTCAAGGCAAAGAGCTGTGAGGTCCCTTTATGCTCTAGGTGCACAAATTTATTTGCCCTCGTCTATATCTTGTTATATATATGTTCTTGTTTGTTCCACTGCTTGTTCTGAATGTTTTTTTTTTGTTTTCTTCTGGATATATAGATGTCTGTGATTAAACTCTGCAGTAACACAGTTTCATGAAATGATTGTACAAAACTTCTCAGTTTTGACCAGTGTTTTGGATCCTGCAAGTACTAGAGTGCTTGATACAAAGAAAAAGATAACTGCAAATGCTTTTGTGCAATTTTCTTTTAAATGAGAGCTAAGCAGGTAAACAGTTTGGTGGAAGAAATCTGAATCATGAAAGTAAGTATGCTTTAGTCTAAATTTTAGGGTGTCTTTGGCTGTCGGAACAGACCCATATTTTGGTTTACATTCCATTGGTTCCCATCGGTTTTGTCGTTTGTTCAGAATTGGTGCGAAAACCCAAGGCTGAGAACTTCTTGTTTGGATTGTGGTGTTAGAAGAAATTAGATGAAAGATGGATGAGTGGAGTAAGCTAAATCATTTTTTGGATAAAAAAATTATAAAGGTTATAAGAGATTTGGAGGGGTGACTCATACCTCTAAACTTTAAATATTTCATTCCACCAAATTGGTGGAATTAAGGGGAATAAAACTTTTTAGACAAAAATATCGCTTTAATTCTAAGTATATCATGATTCATTTAAAATGATATTCTTCCTTATATTATTTTGATTTATGATAGAGCAATATTTGAATTGAGTTCATTCGTTGGTTTAATTTTTTTATCTTATTTTATAATTATTTAATAATTATTTAATAAATATATTTGTTTAATTTCTATTTTTTTATATTTATTTTTTCTCGGACTAATTTTTTATCATAAGATTTTAAATTTATTGAATGTCATCATAATTTTCTTTTCAAAATAATTATTTTTTTATCCAATTTGAGATAAAAAATTATTTTTATGATCATTTTTACTTTAGCATCTTAAAGTATTATCATTTGAACAATATTTTTATTGGTAATGATAATATTATTTTTTTTCACTCTTTTTATATTTATCTCTCATCTTCGATCTTTTTTATCTTTATTTTTAAGAGAATAAAAAGATAAGGATTTAATGTTGGTGTACCCGGGTACACTATGTACCTTATCTAACAAATCGTTAGATCTAAGATCTACGGTTGAAAAATAAATAAAGAATAATAATCTTAAATAAGATCTACCGTAGATCTTAGATCTAACGATTTGTTAGACAGGGTACATGATGTACCCGGGTACACCAACATTAAATCCAAAAAAAATATTGTGAAAAAGAAATAGAATACGTTAAGAGGAAAAATATACTAAAGATAAGAGAAGGAAACGTATAAAGAGATACAAATAATGATAAATATATAAATATTATAATAAATCAAATAAATATATAATAATATTATATTTATTAAGAGTCATAAATAATATATAATAAAGGGTATAAGTAATTTTTATTTAAATTATGTCAAAGCTTTGTTTGGGAACTAATTAATGAAGAGATGAAATGAAATGGTGGAGTGGTAAAGTATGGTGAATTATTATTAAACTCATATTTGGATAAAATTTTATGGTGGTAGATGATTAAACTAAATCATGTCATATTTGAATAATTTAAGTAAAAGTCATTTATACTCTTTATTATATATGACCCTTAATAAATATATTATCATTATATATTTATTTAATTTATTATAATATTATATATTTATCATTTTTTATCTTATGTTTAGTATTTTTTCCTTCTAAAATATTTAGTTTCTCTTTCACAATATTTTTATCTTTTTATTTTCTTAAAAATAAAGATAAAAAAAAATCAAAGATGAGAGATAAATATAAAAATAATAAAAAAAATAATATTATCATTACATTAATAGATAAAAATATTTTTCAAATGATAATATTTTAAGATGCTAAAGTAAAAAAGATCATTAAAATAATTATTTATCTTAAGTTAAATAAAAAATAATTAATTTGAAAAAGAGTATGATGACATTCAATAAATTTAAAATATTATGATAAAAAATAGTCCGAGGAAAAATAAATATGAATGAATAAAAATTTAACAAATGTAATTATTAAAGAATTATAAAATAAGATAGAAAAAAGTTAAATCAGCAAATGAACTCAAATCAAATATTTTTCTAATATAAATCAAAAAGGGAAAAAAATATTTTAAATTAATTATCACATAATTTTAAAAAGTTATTTAAAAATATAGTCTTGCCTAAAAAGTTTTATTTCTTCTAATTCCATCAATTTGGTGAAATGAAATATTTAAGTTTGGAGGTATGAGTCATCCCTTCAAACCCCTTATGACTCCTATAATTTTTTTATCCTAACACAATTTAACTTATTCCACTCACTCATCTTTCATCTAATTCCTCCTAATACCACAATCCAAATAATTCCTCCTAAGTTTTATTATAAAAAATAACTATTATAATAATTTAATTTAATATATGTATTTATTTTTATTAGAATATTTTTTCTTTTTTATTTTCACATTTTATTCGACACTCACTAGAACTTATTGATTTTTTAGTTCTCATCGCAACTTTGGTAACTTTTTAGTTTATCTAAACATTATTAAAATTAATATATCAATTCAACCATTTATTAATAATCCATTAAAACTCAAGTTCCTTAAAATCTCAATATTTATTAATCTTAGTAGCACTACGAGATTGCAAGATTGTATTTGGTCCGTCATTTTGTTCATCTTCCTTCTAATCCAGGTTATAAAACTTCAATTGATTGGACTGGTTCAATGACAATTCGACATAAAAATGGTCCATTGGTCGACGAAGATTCGGATACGGCATTGACCTAGCCATAACTTGAGTTCAGCCATCGAACCAGAAATTTTACTAATCGGCCAGTTCAATCCAATAGGCCAATCTTTTTAATAAAAAAAGTAAACATTGTGTCAACAACAAGATTTGAAGTTGGGGTGATCTTTATCAAATTCTCAACATGAGCCACTAAGCCACCTATAGTTATTTCAGGCAAATGGGTAAAAAATAAATAAATTATTGATTAAAAATAAAAACCCAAGTCTTTTAGTTAAAGTTGATATTAACAGTTGAATTTGAGAACTGTGATAAAAACTAATTTGTACACTTATTTATAATAAAAATGTATCATTTGACTTATTTATTTATATTAGAAACTTACTAAATCATATATTATTATAATTACATTATTTTGATTTAATATATAATTATATTATCATTTGGTTCGATCGTCTGGTCTGATCAATCCAATCAATTAAACTTGACCTGGAGATCTATTCGTGTTGATGTCCGATCTAGATCTTACAACCTGGCTTCTAATTTCACCTGTAGTACATCTATCAATATTTAATGAAAACCTTTTTCTGCTTGGAAGGTATATTTCCACTTTATCCTATAAATTTTAACTTAGCTTCTTTAACTATGCGAACATTTCCACTTAATTCCAAATATTTAATTCTATTAATTTTCAAGTTTTTTATTTCATATTTATCTTTCTCATATTTAATTATATCTATCTAATATAAGACTAAAAATGGGGTTGTAAAGGAAAGATGACGTGAGGGCGAGCCCCAATATTTTTTATTACTTTAAAAATATATATGTTAAATTAAAGAAGGGTAAACAAATAAATGCTTAAAAAGATAACAAGTGTTTAAAAATGATTTAATAAAGGTGCTACATATGTTACCTAATGATTGTTATATAAAGAATTATATATTTAAACACACTAATTTTTCTGCTTAATTTCAACTTGTATGCAATTTTTTTTTGAGTTTATCACTTTATTTTCCTATTTGTTTGTACATTGCATATGTAGAGCTTCATATGAAAATATGTATATGATTATATTTTTTTCAGTCCTTTTTATCTCATTTTTATCCATCACTTATTTGCTAACACAATCTTTTCTATTAAATAATTTTATTAGAGCACACTTGATTAATTTTCCTTAGAAGTTTATTCATGTAATGTTGGTTGATGTTTTTGCTTTAGTACAAGATCTTTTGAGAGTTGGCAGAGTGCTTTTTGGCTAATTTTGTTGGTTGTCTTTGTTGTTTTTTTTTATTTCTGTTGAAGCTGCCACCTATCAAACTTCACCTTTTTGAAGCTGCAAACGAAGATTCCTTTATGAAAGGACAAGTGACACAATCAAGAGGGAGGAAAAGAATCAGAAGGTTTTGGAGAAAGATACAAACTAAAAAAATGGAGGCTACTGTGAAAAAGGGGAGGAATCCTAGTTCTGATTTCTGTAATACACATACTGCATTAGGGTTTGAAGAGCTTATGCACACAGGAATCAAGGTGGAAGAAGGATTTCTATCTTCTTTAGGGAATTCTAGTGGTGGAGAAGAAGAGGAGTTGCTGCTGAGAAGATGCAATTTGTTAATCTAAATCATATCTTCTTATTTTGTACTTTAAATTATGTATTGATGCATGCAAAAAGTGTCATATATTTCATATTATTTATCATGTTATTTTACAAATGTTATGCATATTTTATGTTCTTTTAGTGATGAAATTGCACACAGAGTCGGAATCTACTAATTTATTTTTTTGTTACAGGTGAAAAAGGAGAAAATTTCGGAACAGTAGCTAGCTCACGGCCGTGAAGGAGTTTCTCACAACCGCTATAGACATCGCAGCAACACTCAACAAGTTCACACCCACAAACTTCATTTTCACAGGCGGTACAAAAGACTTCATGACCGATCACACAACTTCAGGATCATGAAGAGTGACCTAACGGGTGCTACAGGAAGGTTCACAATGTGGCCAAGCACGACTTCACGGGTGCGACGGGATTTCTCACAACTGCGACAAAAAGTTGAGATAGATAGGACCGTTTGTAGTTGTAAGGGTTTCACCCTACGAAGCTTTGAAAAATCGATCATTGACAGGAGGAAATTCATTCAATGTAAATGGACAACGTTTGAAGCTATACGCGGGAGGACGCATCATCAAAGAAGGATCCTCCACGTGCTTGGATAACCCATAACTTGTTATAGTGAGGAGTCAATCTAGAGACTATAAACTAAAACTACTCTACCTTAAACCTAGAGCTCTTATATTTATTTTAGTTCTCGAGACACCCAATTTCATTTGAACTTTTGAACTATGATGCCTAACCAGGCCATTTATCTTCTTTTTGAACATTTATGACTTACTACTGTGCAAACATGGTTTGCTTTTGGTGCCTAACATGTCACAGGAGTGTAATAAGAAAGATCCAGAACTTCTCGACCATGGACTCGAGCTAACGACTGCTACAGAAAGAACAATTAGTTGCATCAGCAAAGTCACGAGCTGTGAACTCGAGTTCACGACCGCGACCGAAGGATGATAAGGAACTCGTAGTTTCTCACGACCGCTACAGAATAATTAATAACCGCGACTATAGATGGATGATGAGCCCAATTTTTTTCCATGGTCGTGATTGCTCCTTCATGGGCCGTTAATAGGTGCACGGTAAAAAATTCTAATTGTTAGTTCATGACCATGATCGAGGGTAATGGTTCTATCGCACATGATATCCAATGATTATGATCATTAGAAGGGGATCATGAAACTATTTAACGAGAGCATTTAATCAAAACATTCAGATGACCACGAGCAACTTCGACGGAATCACACCTCTTCCATACCTACTTTGTCAGCTAGTCATTCACAATCGATGCCATCTACATCTTCCTTGATGACATCAAGAAAGATCCATCGGACATTGCGCCATTCAATCGCCACAGTACTCCGACTCTGAAGTGTGCGATCAGTGTCTGCCTTAACGACGACACACCAACTTTCCCTCCCCTCCATCGCCATCGTCGGTGTTGTCCTCGATGACTTCCACTAGCGTGAAAGAAAAAAGCAGTGCATCAGCCACGACTTCACAAACCATGAAGACACAAGACACGACCATAAACTCTGTCCTAATGGCTGCTAGGACAATAGCTTGCGATTGTGATGATGCTTCTGCCCTAATTCTACAAATTAATGTCTTGAGTTTTAGGCGACAATCTGTGAAGTGATTACTGAAGGGCCGTGAAACACGCATCTTAGCCATGCCTCATCGGATGCAACTACCGACATGACGCACATGTCGCCAGCCCTCTCGTCATCCAATCCAAAATGGTTAAGAGAGAGGTGCTACCTAGGAGGAGGCCACCAACTACATTATCGAGTGCCCGCTCTAGATTTTAACTCGCTACGACGACCATAGGAGGAGGGCCAAAATATACAAGCAAAGGAAGTTGTCCTCCACCCGATTCGCTCATGACATCACCATGATGATGTTTAGCATGCACGATGACATATTCATCATGTTTGACAACATCAGGGCAGACCACTTCATTTGCAGCTACTGGACCACATACAAAAAGATCACCCTAGAGTTCCTCTCCTCTCTCGTTATCGACCAGCGCTATCCAAGGTGGGCCATGAGCGCACCGACTATTCGGGTCGAGACTTCTGAGGACCGTCACTGGCGAGGGGCACCTGAACTACCGGCTAGCAAAGAGTACAAGCATTATCTTGCTATCTCTTTGCTAGGGGTGATAGTGAGGGGGAAGTGAACTCGATGGAGCTATTTTTCCTCGACTCCATGGTGTGAGAGAACATGATCAACATGGGGGCATTCATAGCGTGACACATGATGAGGTTCGGTGAGAAATATAGCAAAACAATATTATAAGGGGATTTATAATCCCAATAGCGAACTACTGCCGCCTCAATTTAGAGGACCATAGGAGAGCTTGCCCCATGAGTTTCTAGACCTGAACACTGTTCCACAAAAGGTGGCATGCATTTCATATCATTTATTATGTCATTTTATACATTTCATGCATGTTTTACATTCTTTTAGCATTGAGATTGCAAAAATAGTTGGAATCTACTTATTTCATATTTTTATCTTGTTATAGGTTGAAAAGGAGAAAATTTCGGCACCATAGCTAGCTCACGACCATGAAGGAGTCTCTTACAGCTGCTCGACCGCAAATCTCATTTTCATGGGTGCTATAGAAGACTTTATGACCAATCACACAGCTTCACAGTCGTGAAGAGTGACCTAACGGGTGCTACAGGAAGGTTCATATCGCGGCTAAGCACGGCTTCATGAGCATCACGAGATTTCTCAAGGCCACGATAGAAAGTCTCATGTATTACGTGTCTCATCTCACGAGCGTTAAATTGAGTTCACGACCTCACATGGGTATCATGAAGATATAAATACATTAGAGGATTCCTCGGAGAGGGTATCACGAAGGTTTTGGACGATTCTTATAGTGGACAAAGAGCGTAACACTGGCGAACTCACACAGGAAGTCGAGTACATGCGATACCCATAATCTTTGTTTGTATTCTCCTATTCTTAATGGATTATTCTGAACAATTCTATGTTTGTATTTCTCCATCTATGGAGTAACTCTATTTAAGGTTGTATCTGTTGAACCCTGAGCTATGGATCAATCTAGCATTTTATTTATGCGGAAGAACTTGATAGTATTCTTGCTATGCTTCATGCTTCTCTGAGTGTTTAGATTTCTTGCATGCTTGAGGTGTTATCCGAGAGGAAAGGTCTTGCATGTTTGTAATCTTGCTTTAGGGTTGATATGGATTATCCTATGCATGAATATACCACAAATTAGGAGAAATCTAAAGTCCTAATTTGTATAGTTATTTGAGAGAAATCGAAAGATATCTCAGACTCAAGAGGGAACATTCATATTGCATTAAGCCTGATAGTATGCAATCGAGAGGGTTAGTCTTCGTATATCTAGGGCACAATAGTTAACTCAAGTGTAAAACATTGGTGAGTTAAGATCAGATAGATCCACTTCAACATATCATATGTTCCATCCAATCTTTAGGTCTAGGAGATCCTTAGTTACGACAATGTAGACGTGATACTACCCAACCTACCACTTTGCTTGAATACATTGTGAGCGACCATTGCTTGTGATTATTTTTTATCTTTTATTTTAAAAATTATTTACCCAACTATTTTATCAACTCTCTCAATTTTGATTAGGTCTAGGATACAATATTTCTAAATCCTTGTGGGATCAACACTCCTCATCATTATATTACTTGTGCGACTAGTATACTTTGCTAATAAGTGTGTACATATTTGTTGCATCATGTATTTACTCATTTCACATTACCTTGTCTGTAATATTGAATTTAGAGATATGTAGTTAAACTCTTTGTTTCTTAGGGGTGGTAGTGGTCTAGGATGATATTTCTGTGATGTTGAGATAATTCCTTTTTATGAAATGAGAAGTTTCTTTTATAGTTACTGAAACTGATTTTGAGTATATTAGTAATGCTGAAAAGTCTCCATTTTTGTTGTTTGACATCCGAAAGGAGGTCAAAAGCATTGTTTCTTTAATTTTGCAAAATCAGACTTGAATTTATTATGCTTTGCTATATGAGAAATATGTTTCAACAACTACACTTTCTTGTGAAGCCTAGAGTTTGTTTTCCCTGTTGTATGTTCTTCTAAATGGAAACATAGACTCATTTCTCAATCATATAAATTCATGTTTCTAGAAATTGGGATAAGATTGATAATGATTATTTTGTGAGTTGAATCTGTTTGGAAGCGAGCTTCTTGATGGATGTCGATTTAGTCAGTTTTTCATAGCATTTTGTAGGATCTGGATGGCACCAAGAGGAGGGGGGGGGGATGAATT
>LTAE01004200.1:8816-30234 GCA_001647135.1 Pontederia paniculata | reverse complement strand
TGTTTTCTCCATTTGAGTGTTACGATCTTGATCTACATTGATTCTCTTTCTGTTTATCTAAATATATAAAATACCAAAAACACTAGTTCATCTTTCTTTTCAGATTTTAGTTCTAGCTTACTTAAATTTCTGCACAAAAGATATTTCTTTTTTATTTCGGTTCGTGGTAGAATAGAGTCATTGGATTGTGAATTTCTGATTTCCCTGTGGATTCGACCCTAAAATACTACAAGGATAACCGTATACTTGCGGTTAGACATGTGTGTTTAGGTTTATTTTAAAGCTTGTTGATACTCTGTTTTTCTATGAAGGTGCCCCCAGGTCGCTTCTGAGTTCAGAAAACCTGGTGCCACCTGTATTTCTGACACACACAATTTTCGCTCATCACTAGCCTCAAATGATAACAAGTGTGAAGAATCGACGTCAAGATGGTCACAACCAAAGGATGAATGATATAGTGCCTTGTGTGCAAAAAAAAATTCTTTAGTGCAAATGATGTCGAGAATGAATAAAGGCAATATAAAGTCAAGTGGCCAATATGCAAGTATCGTGAAGGGTGTGGGGGACCACATGAGAATTAGGAATACTTTCAAGTTGAACAAGTAAATTTTGCAGAGAATAAAAAATCGGGCAAACAATCCATACTCAAACACTTACAATCCTCGATGGAAAAATCACCCTAACTTTTCTTGAAGCAATCAAGGATGGTCTTCGCAAGAACTTAGGACCATCAACCAGAGTGCTACCAAGGCCACCTTATCAAACACCTTACCAACAACAAGGGTATCAACCATACTATCAATCTCCACATCATCCTCAACTGATTCATCAACCTTAAAGAGAAAAGAAGCAATCATGTGAATATGCTATTGAAAAATTAGCAAATGTTACTAGTGGTAGATTTGAGATATTGAAACGGAATGGAGTTATTGATCAAATCACATAGGAACTTGGAGCATCAAGTGGAGCAACTCGCCGACTCAACCAGCTCAACAGAAAAAGGAAGCTTGCCAAGTAAAACACAAGTTAATCATAGAGAACAATGCAAAGCCATTGAGTTGAGAAGTGAAAGATCTTTGGAGCAACCTCAAGTGAAAGTGAAAGATTAAGGAGAGGATAAGATGGAGGAACACGTCGAAATTGAGGACAATAATGAAATTTAAGCTCCAAAGCAAATATACACACCTCCTCCACTATATATGCCACCAATCTCATTTCCCCAATAACTCCAAAAGCCAAAGAATAATAAATAGTTTGAAAAATTGTGAAGCTCTTCAAGCAACTACATATTAACATCACATTTAACACTGCTCAAATATCGGCATATGCCAAGTTCCTTAAAGAAATTATGTTCAAGAAGAGAACACTTGAAGAGAATGAGACAATAGCACTCAGGAGGAATGTAACACTGTTATTCAAGGAAGATGTCTCCAAAGCTCAAGGATCTGGGAAGTTTTTCTATACCTTGCACAATAACATTGCAAAAGCTTGTGTGATTTGGGAGCGAGTGTGTCTTTAATGCTCCTTTCCACTTGTAAGAAGCTAGGGTTGAATGAATTAAAGCCAACAATCATCTCCTTGCAACTAGCCGACCGATTTATCACCTGCCCTATGAGAGTATTGGAGGATGTGCTATTAAAAATGGACAAGTTCATTGTACTAGTTGACTTTATTATGCTTGACATGGAAAGCCTTTCTTAATCATGACGAGTACCATAATTGATGTAAAGAATGGAAAGCTTACATTCACCATTAGAGATGACCAAGTGATATTCAATTTGTCAAAATCCACCAAGTTTTCTTCCACCACCAATCGAGTCTATCAAGTGGATTACATTGGAGAACTAGCACAAGTGTTACTCCAAGAAATAATACATCAAGATCCCTTGGAGAGGAGTTTATTGAACAAAGACATGGAACTATGTGAAGATGATGAATTTCAAGAGATCACATACGTCTTGGGAGCCTACATGAATCAACCTTTTCAAAGAGGTAGAATTTTTTAAGACGTTGGACATGATAAAACACTTTCCCCCTCCTTCTCACATACTTGCTCATACACTTGAAAATAAAACCTCTCCTTATCACATCTTAAATATGCATTTTTTGGCGCTAATGATTATTTTCCCGTGATTATTAATGCATCTCTAACGCCTTTGCCACTTGATAAATTATTTGGGGTGTTGAGAAAAAAGAAACAAGCCATAGGGTGGATGGTTGATCTCAAAGTTATTAGCCTCATAATTTGCACACATAGGATCCTCATGGATGATAAACACAAGCCCACCATTGAGCATTAGAGGAGATTAAATCCGAATATGAAAAGGGTGATGAGAGAAGAGATTTTGAAATGGCTTGATGCAAGTATCATATATCAAATTTTGGATAGTTCTTGGGTGAGTTTGGTCCAATGTGTTTCCAATATGAGAGGCATGACGATTGTGAGTAATGAGAAAAATGAGTTGATCCCCATAAGGACCATCATGAGTTGAAGAGTATGTATAGACTATAGGAAATTAAACAATGCCACTAGTAAGGATCATTTTCTTTTGTTTTTTTTGGATCAAATGTTGGATAGATTTGTTCTCCATGAGTGCTATTGTTTCTTGGATGGTTATTCAAGATATAACCAAATCCAAATTGCACGCGAGGACCAAGAGAAAATAACTGATGCGAAGTGTGGGGTGCGATAGAAAATGACCACAGGTTAGGGCGTAAACCAGGGCCAATCTTCTTTAAAAGATTGCCTTCGCTTCAAATTTTAATATTTGTAAACCTAGCACATTCCTATCACCGCAAGTATACAGCAATCGTCGAGTACTTCAAGTATCGATCCACAGGGAAACTTCGTTTTCATGCTTCTATTACCACTTTTCCTCAGTCAAGCTCTCGCGGTTGGGCCTTGACACTAGAGGTCCAAGCCCTAACCAGAATAGGTGAGGGGTAATCAACAGAAATAATATTTTTGGGTTTTTAAAATAAGAATTACAGAAATTAACAAAATGATAATTCTAATGAGGAGAAGAGGACAGCAGAATCCTGGGTTCACCTCTGAATCACACCCATCTGCTCTTTGACGTGAAAATATATGAAGTCGCCTAGGCCCTTACACCACGGTCAAGGCAACCCCGCTCTCGCGGTGATTGCTCTACCTTTCACCTTTCCGCTCTCACGGTGGAGGCTCAAGGCTTGACCAAATGTAATCTGACCATAGTCACACTCTCTCTCTACGAGGAGAGCTCACCATTTTAAATCACGATAAAAAATATAAATCTTGACACCCAAGTTCCAGAGGGGTACTGTCTCTCAGTGTGCACTGACCTCTTTTTCGAGGGGGACCGAAAGGTTTAGTTAGAGAGTTTCTCAGATCGGAGCATTACCTTGCTCTCGCAGCAGTAACCTGATCAATAAGCCCCCACTCTCATGGCGTATGCTCATGGGGCCGACTAAGAGAATTGTTCCCCAAGCTACCTATCAAACCTCTCTCGAGGTCAAGGCAACTTAGTTCCCCTCTCTATCTAAATATTAAGTCAAATTCAAGATTGCTGCTAGTCACTCTAGGTCAAGCTCCAGAGGTAGGGGCAAACTCTCACCTATCCCCTAACTCAGAAGGAATAACCTGGACTAAGATTCCCCAAACTTCATCACTAACCTCTCGGCTCATTGTGTGAAGGTGGCAACACTATAAGGCCCTTATGGACAGTGCGCACTTGGGAAGAACCAAACGAATAACAATAAAACACAAACACAAACTTTCATGCGATTTAAAATGCGAGATCAAGTAGGCGATATAGAAGATGAAACTTAAAATATTTCGGAGCAGATTAGGATAGAAACAGAGGTTCCCCCAGGATTCCGGTGATAAGAGTTTAGCCGGACATCCTGGGGTTAGCAGTTACAAAACCAGAAAATAGTTCGGCCAACATGCTTGCTGGAAAATAAATTAGTGCAGAAAATGATAGAAGTTCGCCGGCATCCTCGCCCCTCCTTCATGTGTGTCTTCTTTCTCCTTTTATCGCCTCTGTGTCGTCCTCAGACCCCTCTATTGATGCTCCAAAATCTAGAGGTCAAAGGAATTCGAAATCCACATAATTTCCAAATTTTCGATCAAGTGAGGGGTAAGCTCCGCAAAATGCGGGAGGTAACCTCCGCAAAACCCGGTGGAAGTTATGGAAGTTACACTGGTTCCTCAACTGCAACAAAAAAAAAGAATTTTCAAATTTCAAATGTTCAAATAGCATAAATCATGGAAATTAGTTAAAACCCTCATCAAATCAGTTCAAAATCCTAGAATCCAAATATAGTAATGTTGAATATTCAAAATGCGGAAAATGAAAATAAATCAGCAGAAATTATTTACAAAAATGGAGCTCGGGGTAAGCTTTTCGGAGGTTGGGTTAAGCAATTTAGGTATACCCTTTCCTGTCATCAATAGCTTTCACATAAAATTTGGGATATGACACCTTTGCTTTCAAAAGGATGTCCATTGACCATTGTAATCCCATTGCTACCTTTTAAAGGTGTATGATGGCCTTGTTTTTGAATTTTATTGAGCAAATTATGAAAGTATTTATGCATGATTTTCTATTTTTTGGCTCCTCTTATGGTTCATGCCTTACTAACTTGACTCAAGTACTTGCTATGTGTGAGGGGACCAACTTAATTCTTTATTAAGAAAAGTGTCATTTAATGGTTGGAATAATATTGGACCACAAAATCTCCTCTAAGGATGTAAAGATTGATAGGAAAAAAATTGAGTGTATGTAGAAGTTGCCTTCATCTAAGGTGTTTTAGAAGTTTCTTACATTATTCTGCGTTTGATTGTCACTTCATTAAAGATTTCTCAAAAATTGCAAAACCCTTTGTGCACTACTTCTGAAGGATGCTAACTTTATCTTTGATGAAGAAGATTTCAATGTGTTAAAACATGAACTCATATCCACACCGATCATCACCACACCAAATCGGAGTTTGCCCTTTGAACTCATTTGTGATGCTAGCGACTTTGCTATTTGAGCGGTTCTGAGACAAAGGAAGGATAAAAAGTTACATATGATTTATTACGTAAGTAGAACGTTTGATGATGCCCAAGTCAATTACGCAACCACCAAGAAGGAGTTCCTTGTCATCGTTTTCACCTTAGATAAGTTTCATTCTTACTTGATTGGCTCCCAAATATTTATTTTCATTAATCATGCAGTCATTAGGTACTTGATGCGCAAGAAGTATACTAAGAAAAGGTTGATCTGATGGGTACTTTTATTTTAAGGGTTCAATATGATCAGTCGAGACAAGAAGGGGCTCGAGAACACTACACTGATCACCTTCCTAAACCTAAGGGGCCAAGAGAAAGAGCGAAGATCCTAATCAATGAGCGCTTTTTGGACGAGATGCTTCTGACAATCGCCACACTACCTTGATATGCTGAGTTGGTATACTATTTGGTAAGAGGTATCATCCCATATAATTTTTCATTCAATCAACAAAAATGATTTCTATGAGAAGCTAAGCACTATTTTTGAGAAGAATCTCTTTTAATTTGTTTAGATTTTGTATGGATGGTGTGATAAGGAGATGTATTCTAGAAGATGAAGTCTATTGTGTGTTGAGTCATTGCCATTCATTAGCATGTGGAGAATATTTTTTGATTAACAAAACCATGTCTAAGGTGATCCAATGTGAATTTTATTGGTCGAAAATGCATAAAGATATTAGGAAATTTATCAATTATTATGATAAATGTCAAAGAGTGAGAAATATTTTGAGGAGAAATGAAATGCCCCAAAATCCAATTTTAGAAGTTGAATTATTTGATGTTTGCGACATTGATTTGATGGGTCATTTTCCTTCATCTTATAATAACCAATATATATTGATTGCGGTAGATTATGTGTCAAAGTGGGTCGAGGCCATCACGTCGCCAACTAATGATTCTAGTGTGGTCCAAAAATTATTGCAAAAGGTCATATTTCGAAATATTCAGAGTGCCAAGGGCCATAATTAGTTATTGAGGAACTCATTTATTTAATAAACATTTAGACGCACTTCTCTCTAAGTATGGTGTCAAGCATAAGGTGACCACATGTTATCATCCTCAAGCCAATGGTCAAGTTGGGTTGGCTAATAGGGAGTTGAATTTAATGTTGGAGAAGATGGTAGGAATGTCAAGAAAATATTGAGCCATAAAGTTGATGATGCATTGTGGGCATATTGGATCACATTCAAAATGCCCTTAGGGATGTCCCCTTACTGCGTTGTGTATGGAAAATCATGTCACCTTCCTGTTGAACTTCAACATAAAGCATATTGGACGATTAAGGAGTTGAGTATGGACTTGAAGAGTGTGGATGAGAAAAAACTTCTTCAATTGAGTGAGTTAGAGTAATTAAGGATGGGTTCCTATGACAATTACAAGTTGTATAAGAAAAGGTCAAAATGTGGCATGATAAGCACATTTTTAGAAAAACGTTTGAAGTTGGTCAATATATTTTATTATTCAATTCAAAACTATTTTCAAGAAAATTGAAGTCTAGATGGTTTAGACATTTTCAAATCTCAAAACTCTCGACAAACAAAGTAGTTGAAATCATATCTGAAGATACCGTATTGTTCATAGTGAATGGCCAAAGATTTAAATCTTATTTGTTGAATGAAGAACATGAAAAATGGAAGGTTGTAGGAGTTTAATCTACATAATTGATGAAGGCCATCATGTCGACCCAATAATGTTAGACAAAGGCACTTTTTGAGAGGCAATTCAAGTTCTAAACTTCATTAATTTTGTAATAAACTATCACTTGTTTTTAGGAGATATGTTTGATGCATTATGTAGGAATGAAGGGCTAGCAAAAGGGGTACAATGTCTCACTACGAATAAGTCATAGCCAAGAGGAGCTCGCTATGGGCTGACGTAGTCAGACACTATGAAGGCCATAGCGATCACACTCAACCCATAGTACACTCTCCACACTCATAGCCAGCCATTGTTGCGGGCATCACCTCTTCACTACTTATGAACTATGATGCACGACCCTCAATCATAGAAGCTCAACCAGATCGTAGTGCATTCCCCGTACCCATAGTGATCCACTCTCAAATTGATAGTGCCTCAATTCTGACCGTAGCAGACCCATTTCAACTATAGTGCAAAAGAATTTTCATTATAAAATATCACTTATTTCTCTCTCTATCTTTCTCTCCTTGCTATCAGTTCTCTCCTTATTTTATTTTCTTCTTTTTTTTGTGCAGAGATTCTAACCCTGGTTCAAGCTTGGGTGATCAAGAGGTTCATCATATTGTTTGATTTGATTCCAGAGCACTTGAAATCAATTGTAAAGAGTTACGAAAATATTGATATGAGGGAATTTCAAGAATTGAAGAAGTACAAGTTACAGACCATGTGTTTGATAGTGCCCAAGAGAAGTCCAACACTATATTGCACATGAAAGGACACACAAGAAGCATGGATCAAGAGGAACATGGAGTTATCTTCAAGGAGGCGGAACAAAGAAATCACTACAAAATGTTTGAGAAGAGGGTTATTGGTAACACTCGGTACATGGATAATTTGACAATGCATGAGTTGGGCATTGACACGAATGTAAATTATTTTTGCGACAAGTTGGGATGGAACCATTGATAAAGACAAAATAGAAGACTTATGAAGTGCCCAAGTTAGTGAAGGCTAAATTCATGAATCATGAAAATGATCCTAGTGAGATCACCTTCCGTCTATTCAACCAAGATTACAAGCTTTCATTGGCACAATTCAAATCAATTTATCTACTACCACAGTGGGTGAAAGGGAATCCTCTTGTCTTACAAAATACAATGGGAAAGATGTGTGGAGAAAATTAATGTGTCATTGCTATATGAATTTGCTCACATATATTTGAAATCCAACAATTTGATACATGCATAAAGTGCTTTCAATCACACTATATGACCGAGGAAATAGTGATAACATGGTCCATGATAGCGAATTCCTCATTTTCTAGGTTTTGGGCCATGAACATTTCACTTTAAACACCAGGATATTCATGATAAGGCATATGAACAAGCAAGGGGGTGAAGACACCGAGAAGATTGTTATTGGAGAACTTATCATTCTAATTGCCCTTGTTTTGGGCAGAGCATCGATGGACATAAAGATAGTTTCGACGATGACCATATCAACATTGGGAGATGTGTGAATATGAGAATGATTTAGAAAACTGGTGGTTTTTACCATCTTCTCTTCCGGGATGAGTTGTACACACATCCACTACCCGATTGCCCGAAGAGAATTAGGGCTTTCCAATAGAGGGGCTGGAACAAAAGTGATCTATTTTGGCCTAATGGCAAGATGAGCAAGGCCTATATGAACCACCAACACAAGAAATATAGGGGGATACTTATATTTCAGATTCTATGAAGCATGATGCACATTTCCCATAGGCTACTATATTTTAAATGGTGAAAATCTTCGAGCTCGAGACATGGTGATTGAACTTCTTGCTATGCCTACATTTAAGAACTTCTCCAAGGTCAAAGGAACATGTCAGAGCAAATGATATGAACTGAGCAATGCCAAGAAGAAATGTGAAGGCAGTGATAGAAACGTCTCAACCAGTGGCACATCAAGCATGATGACTGGTCATAGTTCTCTACTCTAGCACAATGAGCAAGTGAGCTTTTCTCCCTCATACATTTGTTATTATGATTTAATTTTTATCACATTGAGAAAAATGTTCATGATAGTATGTGTCACACCTCAAACACCTGAACCAAATAACATCGAGCAAAAGGCAAGGATTCTATTGTGGGGAAACTAAGTTGCATGCATTTTATTTTATTTTCATTTTTACGTGTGGAAGACATGGCATTATAGATAAGAGTACCATTCTTGTGCATTTAAACTCTAAAGCACCTATGATCATTTTGATGACTATCATACTTAGTTGTTATTCCTAAAAGCTTATGAAAACTCGGGCTACACCAAAAACCTAGATTCATGATCTTAACACTAACTTCTTTGATTGAGAATGGTGAGTGTAGGAAATTCATGGTACGGAGTGATTAAATCCTATATGATAACTTGAATGTTATACTCTTTGATCGTTAATGACTATATGCATTGTGTATGGTGTGACATTGATTGAATTGCATTCGGATGTCTACAATAATTTCTTAAGGACAAGCAAGGATTAAGTTTATGAGAGTTGATAAGTAGTACAAATTCATATATTTTGAGTGTACAAGTCATTTATCGATGACATTATGGCGTAACTTCATTCTAATTCATCTTTAGAAGATATTCGAGGTTTACACCAATTGCTATTCATTTTAGGATTTGGACAAATGAAGTCATTATAAAGTATGGTTACAGTTGAATCGTAGCTAAACCAGGGTGGCTATGACTCAACCGTAGCCACACACTATGGACGCACAAGACAGAGTGCACCAGCGACGGACTTGTAGCACTTCAATCACACCTATAGCGCTTGAGCCCATAACCACACCTGATTGAACCATAACGACACTTGATTGAGCTCGTAGCATGCCTTTTGAGCACGCAACAATCCCAATTAAGTCACAGTGTACTTCTGCCAGGCCGCAATGCAATAGTGCGAAGTCATAATGGTTTGTAGCAGTAGCAAGGATATCAAAGGATTTATTTATGGTTTTGGGGTTTAAGGTGATTTTGGGGGATTTTTTGCTACTAGGTTTTGGACACTTGTAAAAGATTTGAACTAAAGTTTGTAATCACTTTGGATTCTTGAATTCTTTATTTTTTGTATTCAATGTAATTTTTATACATTTTACTCTCTACCTCTTTTCATCATTAGTAGCTAATCATCAATATTTTAGGGTTAGATGAAATTTAAGACTAATTGACTTTGATTAATGATGATGCATGTGTTGTGACTCTTTTGCTTAATGAAATGACATACCTGAATATGATTAGCTATCTTATTTGGATTAACGTAGGTCACCAAATGATGAAAGTCATGTTGGTTAATTAGTAGTTTTCCTAAGCAAGATAGGCGTGTAAGTTCTAGAAATAGAATTATGTTATATTGTTCTTTGAATTTTTGCATTAAATGCAATTAGGTGATGAACATGGAGCATGAAAATGGTTTTTCTTCTACCTAAATAGAATTGGGTTACTTTCAAATAATATAACCATAGATGAATTTGAAACCCTAGGACACTTGCTTCATATAGATTTTCGTATCTTTTTATATTGACATCTTTAGCATAATGCTAATCTCACCTAATATTTATTTGTAGTGATAGTATTTTCACAAGTAACATTAATCTTTAGATAACTTTGAAACTTATAATTTAATTCTTGGCCCCTTCCCTCTGGAATCGATATTTATATTACTATACAAGGCCCATAGACTTACGAAAATATTATCACAGATTATGATAAAACATATATTATTAGAGGATTCAATTAAGATAAAATTTTAAATGTATTAAATCTTAATCTAGTTGGAACTTCATATGTTCCTCAAATTCAATAACATACTATATAATTAAAAGCATCATAGGGGTCAATTATGGAATAATTCTGTTTTTAAGTTAGAATTTTATATTTTAAGTGATAGATTTTTGTGTGAAGAGTATCCTATTTTGAGACGAATTTCTATCTTTTATTATAAATTTCTTAAAATTAGGGTTAAAAATTAATAAATTATTATATTTCTCTCTAAATTTTTTTCACCAATTAATATTTTTGCCATCATTTGAGTATGCAACTCAGTTAAAGGGAATATCATAAATCTTTCGCATTTTCTTTTGTGAGATTGATAAAATAATTAAAAGAGTTTGAAGAATCCGAATATTATGATCAGGATACATCCTCACTACTATTAATAAAAAAATAAATACTTGTTGAATCAATTAAATAAAAAATACTATTATATACGTAGAGAAAGATGCTTTACATATCCAATTTATTTTATTATCATTCATTCCCATGATGGGAATTAATCGATTCAATTTGAACCAAAAGTTCGATCTGGTCTGACGGCATTGCCCGAGGAAAAAAAAACCAAAAATAAACCGATCACTCGGACCGGAGGGTCCGTCCTGTTCCTCTTCCGCTCGACTTGATCCATCTTTAAGCGGCCTCCTCCTTTCTCTCTCTACTGCCGCCGCCGCTTCCGTCCCTCCTCCCGGCGCCGTCAAGCCCGCCACCACCCCCTCGGGACTGTTTTTGAAGTTTCATGGGGTAAGAGCAACGCCGTTATTGAAGCTACTTGTAGCTGAACAACGCCGGCCATGAAACTTTTGTGATACTTCTAGGGTCTTAACCTGAGGAGACGCAGTATGATTTTTGTTTTTTGGGTGGGATTTTGGAATTCCGTTTTTGTGATTAATTCTTTCCAATTGTTTATGTCAGGCCTCATGTTCGATCTTGGTTTGTTTCAATTTCGTCGGCATCGTTTGTAATGGCAACATGAACCTGTTGCAAGATATTTTTCATTTAATTTCTTCTTTTCCTGTTCCTTTTTGTGGTTTTCTGTGAGGTGGAAAGTATGAATTTTGCTGCATTACCTCTGGCATGAAAAGAATGCTGAATTCAGTAGATTCATTTCCTTTCCCTATTTCCAGTTTTATTTATTTTATTTTTTGATCAACTTTGCGTGGGATGAAATCTTAGAGATCTTTTTTTATTTTCATATTCTTTTGTATGCTAATCGAACATGAAAGTGCAAGGAAGAGAAGATGTTAGTTAAGGATCATTTTAATTGTGTACATTCATCAAGCATATTTTCCATGAGGCAAATATGGCCGCTGATATTTTGGCTAAGCTCGGTAGCTCATCACAATGTAATGTTTTTTGGAAGGAGGCACCACCCCTGGGCCTCCTCAATATATTGTACCAGGACCATTCAGTTTCTAGCTAATATATATTTTCATTTCCATAAAAAAAAAGGATCATTTTAATTGTCTGCATGTTTTGTGCAGTTCTGTTGCCAACAAATAACAATGTTGTGATGAGGAGTTCGTTGTATGGAATTTATGCCACAACTTATTTGAGAGGCATTACACGTGTTGGATTCAGGGGTATTAAACTGGAATTTGCCCCGAGTGGATTTCAGGTTCGCTGTTTTGCTGCTCAGCGGCGGCGTAGTAGTCAGCAACTTCCAAAGGTGGATCATCAGCCACCAATGGAGGATGAAAAGGATGAATTCTATGTTGTTCGGAAAGGAGATATTATTGGTATTTATAAAAGCTTAAGTGATTGTCAGGCTCAAGTTGGCTCGTCGGTAACTTCTTTCATTCTTGATAATTGGTTATGATCAGCATTATGTCAATTTTGGTTAGTGGTTTTCATTCTTCTGCTTATATTAATCTTTTAGGTATGTGATCCTTCAGTCAGTGTGTACAAAGGTTATGCATTGCGCAAAGAAACAGAAGAATATCTTGCTTCTCGGGGTCTAAGAAATCCTCTTTATACTTTGAATGCAGCAGATATCACAAAAGATCTGTTTGATGGCCTTGTGCCTTGTCCCTTTCAGGTAAAATAATGAAATAGAATGATAATATCTATGATTGACCAAAAGAAGACCCATTTCATAATTTCTTTGCTTAACTTGCAGGTTCAGGCCTCTTGCATTAATACTTCTTGTTGGAAGTTCTGTCTTTTTAGCAATATACAGTGGAAATGCTAAATGTATTTTCTTTAGCTACAAGTTTTTTTTACTGTTCTGTAGCTGCAAGTTATTTGTGATGCATGGTATTGTTAAATAAATCTGAGCATAATGGAAATACTGGATTATTGAAATACTACTAAGTTGAATATTGCTTTCACATCGAGTTGGGTACAATTTTTTGGTTAACCTCCTTAATATGTGGTATCTAAAAGGAAAAAAATCAATAGAACTTGTCTTGTTTTAATTCTATGGAGTTCTTGTAGTTCTTTTCATTTCATGGTTGTGATAAACAACCACAGTAGGCCAAAATGCATCTCATCTTGTTGGAGGTGCTAAAGAGGATTTCTTTTACCGTTAAAAAATGGTATCTTTTGTATTATTTCCACTGACATGGAAAACTATATATTTTTGTTGATCATTTGGATGATTGCTTCGTTAGGATTCCTACGCATGATTATGGCATGTCCCATCTATAGATCAGAGATGATAGAAGCATAATGTCAGTATGCACTTTGAGAACTCCATTTTTTGTGATTCCAAATTTCTTCCTTCTAGATCACAATTTTTTACTAGATAATGAATGTAGATTCCTTACATTTTGATCTCTTGAATTAAAGATGGCTTTTTTGCTTGCAGCAACCTGATGATCTGGCATTTTTGCCTGATAAAGCATTCAAAAGATCATCTACACTGAAAAGATCAAAGGACAAAGTAAGTATTGGTTCATAATCTATCAACAATTATTTTATTTTATTTTTGAGAGAGAAGAATTGTTAACAAGACCTTGGCTATGAAGGAGTAGATGTCATACTTAGAGCAGTTGAGGATAACATAAGCCATTCTTAGAATCTGATCAACATTATATGATAATAAACCAATAAAATATGATGCACAATACATTATTACTCTTCTGTTTTTCATTTATATATTTGTTATTCTGCAGGAATCAGTTGAATCCGGTTCCACTTCTGAGCAATCAAACAAACTTCTCAAACTAGGAAGTCTGGATGCCAAACCAGTGCTTCATAATAACGTGAGTAGTCATGATCTAATGCTTGTATCACGTTAAGGCCATTTTGTTGTTTTCATTAACAAAGTATTTCTTGTTGTTGTCTGCCAAATTGCATGTATCTATTATATTTATGTTGTTTTTAATGAGAATTATCATTTAGTGATCCTGCAGGAAATCCAATATTTTATTTGCAGAGTACTTACTATGCATTTTACATAATACATGCTCAACTTTTTAGTTGGCTTCTTTCTTTTCACTTTGTAGTACGGTACTCTAATTCTGCATGCACTACAATTTCTATGCCTAATATATAATATGGTATTTTCTAACTTCAATGGACTCGTGAAACTAAGATCTGCTAGAAGGATCCAAATTCAACCCAACGCCCCTTTTTCACTGCATTAAATAAAGTTTTAGGACAGTGTAAGAATAGTTTAGATATATGCTGAGTAGTTTCAGTCATATGATCCTGATCTTTAGGACTTTAGATCTAGAAAACTTATATGATGCTCTACTGTCATCTCTGTCTGCTCTGTCTGTCATGTCTGTCTCTATTCTTTTCCTTATAATTAATGATACAGATTTGATATCTAGCATAATATCCATGGCAAACTGTCAAGTCAAATGTAATTTGTGCTTGTTTTTCATGTTTTAGTGTTGATTTAAGATCCCGAATGGATCAAATGATGATAAAAATGAATTTTCTCAAACATATCTTCTGTGTGGAAAATAAGCTAGAAGAAAAGAAGCACTTATGTTCTTTCATGCTCTGTTGATGTAATACGTACACTAATCTTATGTATTCATTTATTAAATTTTGTACGGTTTAAAGATGTATTCATACCATACCACTTGGCATTTTGGATGTTATAGATCATGCACATTTTAGTATTTGTAATGCGTTATTGGGCATTTTTAGCCAAGTTGCCTTCTATGTTTTTATACTTGGTTGATCAATATCAGTTTCTACAGATGTCATGTATTCTTGAATTTGATGGAGCTTCAAAAGGAAATCCTGGAAAAGCTGGTGCTGGAGCAATTCTTCGCTTTGAGGATGGACGTGTGGTAGATATTAACCAACCAATCTCTTTCAATGGTGTATATTTTAAGTGAACCTTTATTGCTTTAACAATTTTTGACTCTTCCTATAATCTGATGTAGATTTCCCGAATTCGAGAAGGCTTGGGTGTTGCAACCAATAATGTTGCCGAGTACCGGGCACTGATTTTAGGACTTAAGCATGCTCTCAGAAAGGGAATAAAAGATATCTGTGTTCGTGGAGATTCCAAGCTTGTGTGCATGCAGGTTTGTCTTTCTAAGCTGATAACTTGTGCTTTGACACAAATGCTTTAATCTAATCATTTCAAAGCATCCATGAAATCCCTCAGTATTTTATCCTAGATGCAGACATAATCAAGTATCATAGGAGAAATGTTTACTTCCAAAGCACAAAGTGAGTAGGAACTCACATGAATTAACCAACATTAGTGATGTTTCATTATTTTTTCATAATCAAACTTCTAAATGATGGTGAACCCTGAATTTCATGGTTATACCATAAAACCTTATCATTCAATTTCTCAAAACTGGATTTTCAGTTTCTTAATGTAAGACCTCATAGTTTTGAGAAGTAATGGAGGACCTCATTTTGATATATTTTAAATCTGTTTGTCATTTTAGTTCAACTTATTGTATCCTCTCTTTCTACTGTGCTTTACTATTAGCTTCAGTCAAACTGTTGCAGTGCATATTTAGCACATGCTTTTTATTTTTTCATACCCTTGTCATCTTTGTCTTTACAGTTCTAGAAATTACATTCGTCATTTTCATCGTAACAATTATCCAATTGTTATTATATATACTCGAAGCCAATTGGTCAGAACTTTATACTTTGAACAGATGGACATTCTAATTGGAGCTTTCTTGACAATTGCATGTGAAAAAATTCGTTATTCTGCCATTCGTCATGTGTGTACCTTTTTATTCTTTATTCTTTGTCTCTCTGTGTGTACCTTTTTATTTTTTCATGCATGCAAAAATTCGGCGGTCACCTTTGTCTTTACAGTTCTAGAAATTACATTCGTCATTTTCATTGTAACAATTATCCAATTGTTATTATATAGTACTCAAAGCCAATTGGTCAGAACTTTATACTTTGAACAGATGGGAATTCTACTTGGAGCTTTCTTGACAATTGCAAGTGAATAAATGTGAAAATTCTTTATATTAGAGGAGCTAAGTGGTATTTTGCGTTATGTGATTATTAACTAAGAAAATGTGTATGTTATTTCTTCATGAATTCAAATTTGCCTTTGAAGACTTGCGAACTACTTTTTGAGAGAGGAAGTGCACTTGACAGCCAAGAAGAATTTGGTTTTTGTTAAGTATTTTTTGGAAGGGGTTTGCGTAAGCTTGTAAACAGGGAGATCAAATTTGGATTCAGTGGAATCATACAATATTTAGGAACACTGGCTGCTATGAGGAGAACATCTTGGTTCAGGCCCATATTTTGACAGAAGTCTGGCTTTCTATGTGATAAGTTATCTTATATGCTCATCTCTATTTGTCATCTAGCAAAGCTTTGTAAAAATTAACCCACTTCTTATCAATGAAAACCTGGATGGTTAACATTTCTGGTTAACCATCCTATTTCCCTCAAAAAAAAAAAATGAAGTCTTGAAGTTACTTTTCAGTGAAAATGTCAAGACACGAGGGTGGCTTAGATGTATTGGTTCATCTGTTTAGTTTTATGTTGATACATGATGTAATGCTCATGAAATATGTTGATATGCACTTCCATAAGAGTCTCTCCGTGTGTACCTTGTATGCTCACTATTTTAAGCATTTAGTCTGGTAACTTTGTAATAAAATTATCTTCTTTTCTATCTTAATTCTTTCTTGTTGTATATACTTGGAAACAGATGGAAGATCTGTGGGCAGCCAGGAACCAAAATATGGCTATCCTGTGTAAGGAGGCCAAAGGCCTCAAGGAATTATTCTCATCATTCAGTATCAGTCATGTTAAACGGGTGGAGTTTCTCTATATACCTGCCTATATAGCATCCTAATTTGTTTTATTTGAATATAGTTCAAATCTTTTGTTCTAAGTAGTATGACAGTTTTTCTTTGTAAGTGTGACTAACTTATAATAGTAGATACATGAAACTAAATGAATTAGAAATCCTAACCATGAAAAAAAAAGTAAATTAGAAACCCTTGGATTTATTTTTTAATATTATAATATAATGGTTTTTTTCCGTCTTCAGGAGAGCTTTTCATCTATGAAACTCAGTATGTTTTGCATGCATGCTGTACTCCCTTAGTAGTTTCTGCAGTAATCACACTCTATTTATGGTTGTATAAAAATTCTAGAAGTACCAACAGTTGATTGGTTGAGTGTACTAACATCAATAAGAAATGTCAAGATCAAATTACATAAGCATCACTGTTGGTAGTTTTAACGTTCCTATCACGATGAATTCATGAGCTTCCAGATAGCAGTCCCAGTGATAGCTTTAAAATTTATGCTAATGAGAGAACTAAAAGTAGCTCTGACAAGTGGGAAAAATATCGCTTGGCTAAAAAGGAGGCTAAGAAGGCAGTTAGTGAGGCTCGAGCGAAAACATATGGGGGGTTTTATAAGGAGTTAGGGACAAAAGCCGGGGAACAAAGAATTTACAAGATTGCAAGGAATAAAGAGAAGGAGTCGAGAGATTTTGATCAAGTAAGATGCATAAAAAATGAAGGTGGTAATGTTTTAGTCACTGAGGAGGATATTAAGAATAGATGGGAAGAGTATTTCAATAAGTTATTCAATGATGGATGTGAAGGTTCCCATTGCGAGTTGGAGGACTTGACTGTTAGTGAAGGTGAGCTTAATAGGTCATTTTATCGCAGAATTAGAGTTGCGGAGGTTAGAGAAGCTCTTAAGAAAATGGAGAATGGTAAAGCTATTGGACCGGATGGGATACCGATTGAAGTTTGGAAATGTTTAGGAGAAAAAGGTGTGTTGTGGTTATGTAAATTGTTTAACGAGATTTTACGGTCAAAAAAGATGCCTGATGATTGGAGAATAAGTACGTTAGTTCCTATTTACAAAAATAAAGGGGATATTCAGAATTGTGCAAATTATAGAGGGATTAAGCTTATGAGTCATACAATGAAGTTATGGGAAAAAGTGATTGAACATAGATTGAGAGTGGAGACTAGTATTTCTGAGAGACAGTTTGGATTCATGCCAGGAAGATCCACTACAGAGGCGATTTATTTACTAAGGGGAATGATGGAGAAGTATCGAAGTAGGAAAAGAGATTTACATATGGTTTTCGTTGATTTAGAAAAGGCGTATGATCGTGTACCAAGAGAGGTACTCTGGAAAGCCTTGCAAAAGAAAAGAGTGGGTGTTGCATATATTAAGATTATACAAGATATGTACGATGGGGCATTGACTAAGGTTAGGACACCAGGAGGAGAGACGAAAGCATTTCCTATAAGAATTGGCCTACACCAAGGATCATCTTTAAGCCCATATTTGTTTAACTTAGTTGTGGATGCTCTAACCGAGAGTATCATAGATGAGGTACCTAAGTGCATGCTCTTTGCTGATGATATCGTACTTTTAGCGGACTCAAAAGATGAGATTAATGCAAAATTGGAAATATGGAGAAACACGTTGGAGTCAAAGGGTTTCCGTTTAAGTAGGAATAAGACAGAGTATATGCATTGCAATTTCACGAATAGACAATTTAGAGGCGATTCGGAAGTTAGGTTAGGAGATGATATAATTTCTCAAGTGACAAAGTTTAAATATTTGGGATCAATTATAAGACAAGATGGGGAGATTGATGATGATGTTAACCATAGAATTCAAGCTGGTTGGTGTAAGTGGAGGAAGGCTACTGGAGTCCTTTGTGATAGGAAAGTACCCCATAAGGTTAAAGGGAAATTCTACCGCACTGCTATAAGGCCAGCAGTGTTATATGGTAGTGAATGTTGGACTATGAAGGGACAACATGAACATAAAGTGGGGGTAGCTGAAATGAGAATATTGAGATAGATGTGTGGTCATACTAGAAAGGATAAGACTAGGAATGACCATATACGTGAACGAGTCGGAGTGGCCCCTATTAGCGAGAAGATGGTAGAGAATCGTTTGAGGTGGTTTGGTCATGTCCAGAGAAGGCCATTAGATGCGCCAGTAAGGAGGGTAGAGCAAACAATCTGAAGTCCGATTAAAAGAGAGAGGGAGACCAAAGCGAACACTTGGTGAACTAATAGAACGAGATCTATTAGCGAATAATATACCTAATGGCGTTATATGATCCATGTAGCCGACCCCACCTAGTGGGATAAGGCTTTGTTGTTGGTGTTGTTGTTGTTGAGAGAACTAAAAGATTTCGACAATTGCTGGCCATTTAGTAACAAAGAAAACAAATAATTTATTGTTCTGTCACCCATTTTGCATATGGCATGTTTCTGATTAACTTTTTTAATTTTATTTTCGTTCAACTTTTCCTATGTGCTAAATCTTTTTTTTTTCTGGATTCTTATTGCAGGAGTTCAATTCTGATGCTGATTTTCAAGCAAATTTGGCGATAGATCTCCAAAGTAAGTAACTAGGATGATCCTATAGTTGTTTTGTTGCATTCTTTCCACTAATATGACATGTCTTGAAATTCTTTTGCAGTTGGAGAAGTTTCCGAGGATCCAAGCTAACTATGGCCAGTTTATTGTGTGAATTTGAGTATCAAAAGGGCAGAGGCTTCTAACTTGGTAAAGATTACAGACTCTGTTGTATGTAATTTGTATGGCTAATGCACCATTGGTCCAAGCTCTGCTGCAAACAGGGGCAGCATCCATTGTCACCAACCTTGTTAAATACCACAACCTCTGCCATCTTTTATCAGGGATATAGTTGATACATCTCGTTGAATTGTCGGAGCAATTATTTGTGTTGCATTCTATTTTGCGAGGCAGTTCCTGCTAGCAACATGTTGATGTTGAACTGTAACGAGTACTTAATCTTATTCAATAAAACCAACATAAAGCCTACTTTTAGTAGCTTCATTTTTTCCAACAAACATCTTATTCTTATTATGCATATTATCCGATCATTAGGCTCATACAAGTTTGAATGTCTGAAGCCGAGAGTTTGAAAAAGAAATTCTCCTACAAATTCACCTCTTAATGATAACAAAATTTCAATCCAAATTTGGGGCCAAATATTCATCAAAAGGGTTGTGTCCCGAAGAGTGCAAAAGAGAGAGAAATTGGCGGAGTTCCTCTTGGAACAAAAACCCTTGAACGTCAATATGCATGCGTTGAAAATGGTCAGCCATCTCGGGACAGTTTTGTTTCTAATATTATAATAATTTATGCTCAAATTTATAGTTCATGTTTCTTTTAGGTTATTTCCATTTTCCTCCCGAAAATTTTTTAAATCTATTCTTAAATTATAAAATCGATCGGAGCCAATTTCATTCAATCATTTGATTTGAATTTATTTAAATTATTTTAATTTATTAAATTATCAATTTATCCTTCTCTGTCTTTCTCTCTCTCCTTTTACTCTTTCCCTCTCTCCTCTCCATGATTTTCCCTCACTCCTCTCCACGAGTGTCGACATGTTGCTTGCATGAGAGGAGAGGGAGGAGTAAATTGGTAATTTAATAAATTAAAATAATTTGAGTAAATTCAAAACTAGGCAATTGGATAAAGTTAGTCAATTGAAAAAAATAAATCTACTTCTATCCGATTTTAAAATTTAGGGATAGATCTAAATTTTTGTGAAAGTTCAAGAAAGAAAAATGGAAATAACTTTTTTTTTAAATTTATGATTCATGTGAATATTTGATAGCCAGCTTCTATAATAAAAGAACATGAGAAGCATTTTTTTTGTGTTCAAGCATATGAAATATCATTGATTGAGATATAATAAAAAAAATAAAATTATATTTTGACCAAAGATTTGATTGTAAACTCTATGGCACTAGATATCTAGAGTGAAAAATGTTTCACGTAATCTTTAATAAAAAAAAATCTAAAAGAAGTAGAGAATTCTCAATTTAGTAATAACATTAAAATTATGAAATAAAAAAAATATGTGGAACATCTAATTAGGGTGAGCATTACCGGAGGCGGGCAGGAAATAAAGTTGTCTCATAATCAGAAAAAAAATAATTAATCTCATTCTCGACACTTTTGAAATCGGAGTCCGATTGAAGACGTCCCGATTTAGATCGAAAATTAGATCAAGAAATTTCAATTATTCTAATTTTTTTCTTAGAGGCTCAAATGCTTATGAATTACACAAAAAATATTACGCTCTTATGAAAAATATTCAACGTATAATTCTCTATTATAAATTTAATTGATGAAAATATTTAATATTGATAAATTAAATATTTTATCAAAAACTTTTTTTAACAAGATGCATACAAAACCTTAAAAAAAATATAATCAAACTTTCAATATTGTAGCAAAAATATAAAACTTAACATTGTACCATTACACAAATTATTAAATAAAGTATAAAACCATCATGCAATGAAATATAACACCTATTAATCTAAATGTCAAATGTTTACTAAAGTCTAATACAACATCCAAATATTAAATTATCTACAAAAGATAGATTTAATTTTCATTTGCAAAAAAAAAATAATTTTAGAATTTTTTTAGGGCAAAGGTACGACATGAGGTATATATATATATATATATATATATATATATATATATATATATATATATATATATA
>LTAE01004199.1:0-33555 GCA_001647135.1 Pontederia paniculata | reverse complement strand
GAGTCATAGCTTTGTTTTGGAGAGTGCCCACTTGGGGCCTCCTCCCTTTCTTTTACACATCTGTACATCTACACCTGAAAGATTTAATACAATATGGATGACTACCTAACCTAGTAGTCATCCTTCCTTCCTTCAAAAGAAAAAAGAAACCAAGAACAAAGGAATATTGATGAGCACACCAGTAAGACCTTACCTTTCTAAGGCTAGACATTTTGGATATAAGGCCTAGCTCAGGATTAAATATTGACAGCACACTGATTTTTTTGTTGGCTCAATAGTCATCTTTTCTTTCCCTCTTCCAAAAGAAATAATCATATTTTTTTTCAGAGACAACTCTCTGTGCTATGAAATTTTTGCATTACAAAATCTAGGGCTAATTCTCGCATTTTCCCAAGGTGAAACATGAAATTGCTTGCTTGATGATATCTGAAGGTTGAAATCTTATGTTTCTTGAATGATTTTTTTATTATTTGAATTTAGCCACTGATAGGCATATTCTAGAAAATGGAGAAGAAGATTCCATATTCATCTCCAACTACTTCAGGAATAAAGTCTAGATTCAGCAGAGTGGAGGATAATTGAAGCTGGTTAGCTCTAGGATTATCTCATATATTGGCAGCTGTGCGTGTACCTGCTATAATCTAACTGCCTGTATTTGGCATCTTCTTGCAGTTCCATTTAGAATATAGTTTTGGATTCTCGAAACTAATATAATGATGCTCGTAATGGCTTTGCAATTGTCATGTAATTCAATAGATTCATCTCTCAGGAAATTTGGTGACGTTGGTGCAGATTCTTGAAAATGATATGGATTCTTGGGTTTTAATGTTATGGCTAACTGTTTTGTCCTTGCATTTGTTGTTCCTTTCAGCTAGCAGCAGAGTTTTCTGAATGCCCATCAGGAAAGAAAGGTGGAGATCTTGGTTGGTTTCCTAGGGGAAAAATGGCTGGTCCTTTTCAGGATGTCGCATTCAATACACTTGTTGGGGCTACTAGTGCGCCTTTTAAATCGACGTATGTGCAACCAAATATGCATGTTTCATTTTCAGAATTATCATTTTATATGCACCTTTGTTGCCTGAATATTGGAATAATGCTGAGATTACACATGCAATTGATGCAGGCATGGATATCATATAATTCTGTGCGAGGGAAGGAAAAACTGATCTGTTTAATCCTAAGATGTGTACTGCTGATATGCTTGTAGCAACTGGTGGTGGTGTCTAATGCAATGAGAGTTACTGTTCTTCTCAGAGGCTTTTGAACAATAATCTCCTGAAAAAAACACATAAAACAGGTTTTTGGGGAACATCATGAAGCTTTAATAATATCAGAAGTTAGAGTACTTTTGTTGTAAAATTACTTGGACCCAATCCTGTTGCAATGCCATTTGGCATCTGGTTTACCAAACTCTTGATGAAAATCATTCAATGGGTTAGTGGCGTTTAAACCAGATAAAATAAGCATCACTTCCTCAAAGCTTTATCATCAAACCGAATCCAATGCTTCCTTTGATGCTGTAAGTGGAAAGAGAGGAGACAGGTAGTTTAATGAATGTGATAAATAAATTCTGCCTGTCAAATAGTTTTAATATGATTCTTTTCCGAACATATTTTATTCATTGTAACAGCTCCAGACTAGATGCTGAAAGTAGTGGTTTACAAAATTATGATCGAAAGTTTACTTAGAGCATGTTTGACTAAGCTTATAAGTAGGTTAAAATTATTTATAAGTAAAATTTAGAAAATTTTTATGTTTGGTAAATTAAAAAATGTATTTATAAATTGTTAGGTAACTACTTATAAGTTGAAAAAAATAAGCTTATTTCTAAAGTTGTTGGCTTATTAATTTTAATTAATTATATTATTTTTTATTCATATTTTTTAATATTATTATCATACAACTTTAAGGGTATCTTAGTCAATATTTATTTTAACAAACATTATAACTACTTATTGATATTATCAACATTTTCATTTAAACATGTAACTACTTATATTTTAAAATAAGTATCAGCATTTAAAATGTTTATTAACATTAGTGATGTAATATCTTAATTTTACTTATGTGCCAATTCATTTGTTAAAAAATAATTAATTTAGCTCATTACTCTTTTTATCAATATTTATCTTAATGTTATCATCACATAATTATTTAGTTTCTAATTCAATAAGCTAATCTAAGTAATTAAATTGTTTTACAAATAATACAATTTAGTTAGTCAACTCTAAATTATTTTTGATTAATTAAATTTAACAACTTTGTCCTTAGCTCCAAAATTATGCCACAACATGACACCACAGCAAATCAACTTTTATATGCAATTATTTCTTTGCTCACCACCTCCTAGTTTCATTTGATCTCTTATGCACATTTTCACCGCCTTATGTACAAGTAATATAGTCTGAAGTACCCACCGTCTATTAGTACCCTTGTGGCCCCTCTTTATCTATTACACAACCTTTTCGACAAGAGAAGAAAGAATTTCTTACGTAAGTTCTTGCTGCCTCTTAGTAAGGGAGGAGATCGAGCACCAACTAGTGAGAATTAAAAAGAAAAGAATATGGATGGAATTTTCAAAGGTACGTAGGATGGATTCTTAGTTTAATCTTATTATCTTTGATGTTTCTTTATTTTATATAATTTTGATAAATTGTGATTTAAAGATGACATTTAAAATAGTTGTTATCAGTTAAATTAGATGAATGGAATGAATAGGTAAATTATTTATTATCTGTTTGAATATTTGATTAGTTATAAACGATCTTACAATACTTTTGAGTTATGCCATTTGTATCCAGTGACCATTTAAAGGTCTAATTTGGATGAAATCAAAGTTTATATAAAACACACCTATATCGAAATGATTTGAGTCCAAAACTATATTATTGTCTTGCCATCTGAGAACTTTAGTGGAATTAATATGTAGTTATGCATAAAATAAAATAAGTAAATCATACAGGAGAGACCTAAATGAGTTAGGGCATGGCATAGTTAGAAAGTAATGTGTATAAAGAAAGTCGCGATAACAACAAAGAGTACCTAGCAGTTCTTAAATTTCTGATTCGCGATTTAAACGTTAGATGTTGTGGAAATTGTGTTATAAGTTACAAATGAATCTTCTAGTGTCTGTCAATTGGTTAAGAGTGTAGAGTTTATTGTCTTAATCAACCGTACTATGATAATTACTGTAAATTTATTGATTTTGATAACTTAAGTTTGTAGTCCTTATGCCATTTACCTTTCGAGGAAATGATAACTAACTATGAAGTATAGTTTATAGTATGCATTGCACATGCAACCAAGATAAATCAATGATTGAAGCGTTCTTTTGAAATCACTAGTTGATTAATGCACATATACCTTGTTTCTATTTATAGTATATGTGTTATATTTATTTGTAAGTTATATTATCTGATATGCACCTTTTCCTTGTGTTATTGAGTATCACATGCCTATATAATGCCTCTCAATTAGTAAGTTGATTTCTCCTAGTATATGTATTCACCCTTTTTGAACCCGATATGACTAAAATTTTGATGTGTTGAAAATGATATAAAAAATATGTTCATAATGACTACATGCTTCAATTGCTTATGAAAATTATGATATTATATAAAAAGTGATATGTTCATAATGAAAACTATGATATGTTCATAATGGTTGGATATGCTTCTATGCTTATTAAACTATGATATTATATAAAATGTGATGTCAATGATATTGTTTACATGAAGTCAGCAAAGAATTGAATTATTTTATTGCAATTATGGTATATGATTAATATGACATGATGTGACATTTGCATCTTATAGAGGCATGCATTTAAATTACCCCTGTCGGGTTGATATATTTACCCCTATAAGTTGAAATACTTTATAGGACTGATATGATAAATCCCCGGTAGGATGATTTAGGATTGTTTGGACCTAAGTGTCATACGAACCAAAGTGCTACATTGTAGAACTTAGTGTGAGCCACCACTTGAATTCGTAGGGGCCACCTCTAGAATCCATCAACCACTACACCGACAAGGTTGACATGATATCTCAGAAGGGATGATATCTCTGGCCAGTTAGTGATATATGCATGCATTCAAGCATAAACATAGATATATTTTCGTGTTTCGAAAGGGTTATCAAAATATGTGCATATCCTTACGTGATTTGACGTAAATGATTTTATATAATGGTTTGTATCTCGTGCATATGAATACTTCAGTAGTAGTTTGTGTCTTATCTATGTATTTCTATATTATATGGGGTGTTATATACCAATCTTTCAAGTATTATATGCTTTATTATTTATATGCGTAATTTCTATAATTATTCTGTTCAATTATTTGTTAATCCTACATACGAGCCTATGCTCACCGGAAATATGTATATATATACAATATATATATTTATGTATATATATGCATATTTTCCCCTGCATTTGGATCATGCAGGTTAAGTATAAGAGAAGATCAATGTTCATGACATGGTTTGGCACGTGTAACCGAGTCAAAAAGATGTTTCAAATTAAGTTCACATTTATTTTGGACAAGTTATGTTGGATATAATGTTGTTTTATTTGTAAAATATTTTAATCGTATATGTAAGTACATGGAAGAAGAACTTGTATTATCATGTTCAGTTTATGTTTCTCTTTAAATTTTTACATTGAAAGAAAGAGCTTTAAATTTCAGTATTATGAAATTTTGGTCAAATATCAGTTAGTAACGATCAAGCTTTTGAGTTGATTCATATAATTGTATGTTCTGTTGACTAGAGGAGCTGGGTCGTTACAAGTGCTTATCAGATATTTTTTATCAGCTAAGTCAAACAGACTCTTAGAATCGTAAGATTTTATAAAATTCTATTTTTTCGGACACGTTCCAAAATTGTTAAGATTCATATCTTATGATAGTAGGATTTTTATAAAAGATGTATGATCGAAAGGAGATTAAATGTGAAAAATCTAACACAACAAAAAAACTTGTCGAATGAAACTTTGCGCGTTGAGTTTCATTTCGTAAGGCATCAATCCAGAGTTGTTAAACATTCCGTACAATTATTTTGCTAATTTGACAATATTAAACATGTATTGGACTTTCGGTTATACACGTTTGTCATGTTTAATATTTAACAAAAAGAAATACATTTAACATTTAGGACAAGAAGTAAATGTGCCTAGAGACCAAAAAATATTTATGTGGATCTCCAATAAATATCAAACAAAAAAGATTATTTTGGAACAAGCTCCTACAAAATCAAAAGCATTCATCAACACTAAAAATCAAATTAACAAGATTGCTAGAAGTTAGAAACTAATTGAACAATGATTTGGACAAATCTCTGAATCAAGTTGGATCGATTAAACCGATGAAGCCGAATGATCAAACTGAATACTAATACAATAATATTAAATTTAAATGAAAAATTATAAATAATATGATTACGCTCAAACTATATTAATTATAATCAATTAACAATATAAAATTATTAATAAAAATATATCTCAAATTATTATTTATTCAAACATAAATATCAATTGTAAGAATTAATTTTATAACTAAAAGGAAAAAGAAAATAAAAAGTGATCTCAAAATTCTTAGAATCGTAAAATTTCTCCGTGGCCCAATATTTCCAAAGCCCAATTTTTATTTGTCATTGTTTGTTATTTTTCAATTGAACCGATCGGTTCATTGAAATCGACCATTTCGATCAATTCAATCACTAATTTTCAATTCTTGACCATTTCAATTCGGTTCAATCTCTTCTTCAATTTCAGCATCGAACTAGGACCGCTCTAAGTCCTAATTGACAATCAAACCGACCAGTCCGATCCGGTCTGACAACCACGCAAATCAATAAGCTACTCAATGAGGGATGGTAACTGAAAATTCCATGATGCGGACTATGATATCCTTATTATAATATTTGGAAATACAATTGCCTATATAAATTCTAGAGTTAGCAGTCCCGAGCTATAGAATCAATGAAGAAAATTTTACCTGCTAGCCACTGCATATTATAACAAAGGATGTAATAATAAACCAACGCAAAAACAATAACAAGTTTCCAATATCAAATTTCTCAAAACATATGAGCAACTTATATTAAACCAAGAGTTCTTCAAACGTTATTGATAACTATTCCATAATGCAATGCATCATTTTTGCATTTACAAAAAATCCAAAACCTTATCTTTGAACAATCACTGGTCACAATATCACGAAGCCGAATGATAAAGAAAATGTCAATTGAAACATTTCACAATGCATATATGGAATTTAACTAACTAAACCAAAGAATAACAAATGTAGACAGACATTACTTTAAAACCTCTACATGCTTTTATCATCTCTTCATGTTTTCATTGTCTACATTCTATAAGCATTGCCAATTGTTTATGACAGATGCAACATGCAGTGGTTGTTCTTTTTTTATTACAGAATCTAAGCATATGAGAATCATTTACCACTTCAAGCACCATTACTTCACCATTGAGAAATAGGCGAACAGAGGGTGCTTGCAACCACAATATGAAACAATTCTGACTAGACAACTAATGTTCCTTGCTGGATTTTTTCCCTCTCTTTTCTTTCTGCTTCAACTGAGATAAACCTGGCGCTGTGATCTTCGCATTGCCAATCATAGCGGCAACTAACTCTGGGTCAGTGCATGCTTTTAGAAGTTCCTTCTCTCGTGTTGTCACTTCAGGGAGGTGACTGAACAAATTTATAGCAGTTTTGGCAGCTGGACAAAAAAGGTCAAAAAAAAGTTGAATATACAATGTAAGTTTTTTGCCGAATCTCTAAATATGCGGTAACATTCCCCTAGAAACAAATATACACTGAACAAGAAGCAACAGAATTTTGTATTCGGATATGCATCTAACACCCACCCAGCCATAGCAAAGGTGAAATATTCTAAACCATTCATTTTCAACAAAATTTTGTACAAGAAGCAACATGAATTTTGTATTCGGATATGCATCTCCAAAAACAGACTTTTAAAATTATTACATTCTATTAGAACCCATGTATAATACTAAAGCCATTAAGTTTCTTCGGAGACATCTAATAGAATGATATCAAAGATCAGTATGGCGCCTACCCAAGGATATCACAAACAAATCAAGAAATAGTCCACATCTTTTTGCCCCTCGAAAAGAAATATATGTCATTAATTGCGCCCTTTAAGAAACTTAAATAACCCTAGGCCAAAGAATTAAATAAAAAATAAAATACAATTTCCCAAAAGAATTATAAGCCATAAGTCATTATACAACATAGATTAACAGATAGTAGATGACCATTCATTTGACCTCAGACATGCTCAAATTTCGTAGTTGTATGTTTGATGTCACAGCAATTAATACGACGACAGAGGCCATCTGACAGCATAAATGCTTATCATACAACAAAACCAAACAAAAGATCAAGGAAATCATTCGACCTTCTTTTCACCAGCAGACTGAAAAGAGATTTGTTCATATGCTAATACATCTGTAGTTAGTTGTATAAGCTCAGAAAAATGTCAAAGAAACTTGTGGTTTATAGAATGCACAAATGCACACTACTAACTGATCCTTGAGAATTTGTCAAAACATTTAGGACATACCTTTTCCTTTTCTTGCAGAACCTGGTGTTATTTTCACATGATACTTGTATGTTTGTATGGCACTGTAAGGACCACAAACTGGTATTGCATAGAGTAAAATGTCACTTGAAAGTGGAATCCCAGTTAACATGTCTAAATCATTCAATTTCTCTCTTTCTCCTGCAATTTCATTAATGTCATCTTCCTCTTTGGCAGTCGTATCAAGATTGCTAGCTGGCTCGACACCAAGAGTTTCTTCATATGCATCACCATCATGTTTGTTCCGAATGTCCTTGGACTTATCAATTTCAGAAGTATGTTGTTGACAATCTCTAGATAGGTGACCTACCTTTTTGCATTTATAACATATTTTGGAAGATTCATTTTCCCCTGCAACACAATGAATTTAACATATAGCTCATGAAGCAAATGGAAAATATTACATTTTAAAAGAAATGTTCTCCATTTACCCTTCAAAATGTTTTCTGTAAAATTCTGATAACTTGTGAAGTCATTAACTAAAGAAAATCAAATGCATCATATGTAAAGGTAACAGAAGCATGTAGGCAGCAATTAGAAATATGAAACATGGAAGTTAATTTTGAGGAATCAAGGTTTAACAGATCTATTGCGACAAAGGCAACATATATGGTAAATATCTATTGTGACAAAGGTAACATATTTGGTACTTAATAAACAACACAAAATCTCAGAATGCTTCCTTTACAAATAAAACTCAGAACACTTACAGGGGCAAGAAATTGCATGTTTTAGTTCTTCACCTAGGATCACTTTAGAATTTTCCTAAAAAACTTAGGCCAAAAATTTTGAACTTTATCAACTTGAAGTATACACTGATCAGATTATATATTTCGTAACATGTCCAGGCACAGATTTACAATGTTAGGGTATGAAAATTGTACATTATATATTTATGCTATTGCTTAGCTTTTCTTTTTTAATTTCCTAGTTTGATGATTTCCCTACAGAAATTATCATTCTGAAACTTGCTAGATTGAGGATACCATATACAAAAATGGAAACTATTTGTAAATTGCACATAATGGAATAACAAGGTGAATGGCACCAACAATAAAAATTAAGACAGAGGGAACAAGCCAGCTAGGTATTTCCATGCAAACAATTAAGTCACGAACACCATAAAATAATCATTGGCTTTGGGAAAGCATATTGAGAAACAAGTTCTAACCATGACAAAGTTACAATGGAAAGATATTCAACATTTGATATTTTCTGATATAGAGATATGTTTGGTATAATTACCTAATGGCGGTTGAGTTGATTTGTGAACAATTCCAACAGAGGCTTGTGGTTCTTCCTTTTCATTTTCCTGAGCTTTTCCAACAGACTTGAAAGAGAAAATGTGTCAAAATTAATAGTAGAAAGAAAAAGAAATAGATAAATTGTAATTCACCCCACACATCTAGTAACATGAAACTTACAGCAAGCAAAGCCATTCGGATTCTCCTTTCTTCATCATCCTGTTCGGAATATTTTTCCTTAATCTTCTTAAGTTTGCCCTTTTGACCACGTACGAACTTGGCATTGTCTTTCTTCAAGTTCTTGTTACTACCATTTATCTCAGAACCTAAAGAATCCTGTTTATTTCCTTCTTTATCCTCTAAGCCACTAGAAATTTCAGTGTTCTTCGGCCCTTTCTTGAGCTTTCTCCGATCTGCCTTTGACATGTAAGGTTTCTCTCTTCTCATGGCTTCTATATCTTCACTATCCTGAGCCTCAAATTGTTGAACTGGCGCATCATGCCCAAAACTTCTGCCTGATGCTTTAGCAGGTCCAAGACCAAGAGCCTTGTCAATGAGAACCTCAAGTTGGGATGAAGTAGATGGTTCAATGTTTTCATTAGCATCGACAGTTTCCCCACTGTGAAGATTATTTGGTCTGCCTACTCCATCTTCCTTCGGCTCTTGACCGGGAATTGCAGTATGGGCAGATGAAACCATGGAGTCAGTGGTGATTCCAGTACTGTTATCATCAATCTTGTGACTACTTGTTCTCAATGCTGTAGGAAAGTCTGCCTCCTTAGGAGTGTGCCCCCCAGAAGCTATTTCTTCATTAGAATCAGAATAACTCTGTTCATTGTGCAACTCCCTTCCTACTTGGTTTGAGACTTCATCTTCACCTCTTACCCTTCGTTCATTTACATGTGATGCCAAGGAGCTCTCATCCAAACGGAACAAAATTCCAAAGCCCATAACAAGGGGGTGAGGAGGAAGGAAGTTCTTTTTGCCACGAATCATGAAACTGCCAACTGTAAGATACTCCCCAGTAGGAGCAGTTTTGCTTACTTGATGTGGATACACCCACCAGGCACTTGTCACAATTTTGGAATCCCAGGCTTGACTTTGACACACCTGCGAAGAAGATATATGTTAGAAAAAGCCAACAAATCAGTTGAAGTGCGTGCCATAACAAGTCATCAGGACAGTGAGGAAAACATAACAAACTCACAGTGAAGCATCCTGCTTGATTTAGAGTCAGAGGTGGTATTGCATTGTCAGGTTTGTGATTCTTAATCACAGTGCTGGAAGCTCCATGAAGGTCTGCATGCACGTACCTATTACATTCAGTTTAATAACACGAGAGAAATTAGACTGCACTTGAATTTTTCCTCAAAGTAAACAAGCAGCTGAAATTTAGAGATTGGATGACAATAGTGAGAACAGAGAGAGGATAGGATGGATGGAAAGCTAGAATTCTATCGCATTTTGACGTTATCACATACTATGTCAGTTTTTGAATGCCTAAGCAGGTGGAGAGGAGACTTGACACTAAAGGAAATTTCTCTGGAGATCTTCTAATGCTGATAAACCTACCTAGTCGCATGGGATGAGATATGTAAACCACAAACTTGATATGGTGGACCAAATCGCCTCTTAATTAAGAATTTTACATGGCTACTAAAAAAGGAACGCCTACTCACCCCGAAGTATACTGTGCAAAGTGGATTCCTAATGTAGATACCACACGTAGCCTATGGAATGCAGTGGAAGACGTTACACAGTTCTTTGAATGTCAAATGATCAAAGATATGTGGTCCTTGATGGATTTGGAATTGATTGATACAACGAATGATCAGGCCCTTGTGGGCCAGTTTCAGGAGAGATGGTATATCGCAACATGAAGTTGTATACATGTCCAAGAGAGAAAGAGCTGTTCCCTTTTGTGATGCTAGGACTTTATGGCTTCAGCAGAATAATTGGGTAGAAAGGAGGGAAGGAAAGGTGGTATGTGGAGAATGCTGTTACTCGTGGCAAAGCCTGTAGAGAAGTTGAACATCATGCTTACAAGATCAAGCCTGTAGATATTTTTATATGTAAATAAATCTAGATAATTATCAAGGTTGGTAATCATCCTTCCCCCTTCAAAAATAGGTATACAAAGTAATTAATCTGATAAGATACCACTAGGTTGCCTGGAAAGGGTTTACTGACATTGCACTCATAACACATCAACAAGTAAAATAAATTAGATGAGCAATGAGATAGCATTGCGATGGATTTGATCTCAGATTTCATTAAGTCATCAAATCTATTCGTCTATGGAGGCATTATCTACTACATAGTCAATTCATGGTGAGAACCAACAACATGGCTACTTCCTACTTCCATAACCAGAAGAAGTTGAGCTCGAAGCAGGCTATGCTGGCAAGACTTCCCAATGAAGAACGACTTTGTAATGAAGTGCAAGTTCGATAAGATGAACGTTGTGGCCGAAAGGCACAGTTGGCAGTGATTAGTGCGGCGCAGTTGAACTTTAGCGACTACATCAACGAGGGCTTGAACCACGATCCAACGGCAAAATATCTCATGCAGTTGGCACGAGAGGGGCAAACACAACATTTCTAGATAGATGAAGACTTAGTGATGATTGAGGAGCTGTCCCTTTGTTCCAAAGTGGGATAATTTGAGGCGGGACATCATCAAAGAAAGCCACAATACTTGGGAGGTCATCCCAGCATTGCCGCACAACCATTGTGGCAACAACGCGTACTTCTAGCTGCACACAGAGGACGAGATCGAGGCCTATGTGCGGACATGTCTTGTCCAACAAGACAAGTGGAGACTCACAAGCTAAGAGGTCTCCTTGAGTCACTTCCTATCCCCGATTGGCCATGGCAAGTGGTGACCATGGACCACACAATGGCTTTACCCTTGAAGGATGTGGGAACAAGAGGAAAACCTATGGCAGTTTCGAGAGGCACTTGACGACTACCGCATTTTGACGAGGGTGTCAACAACTTCAACGGGAGAGAATTGTCACCCCTGCGCGATGAGGAGTCCTTGTGGGAATAGGACTTCTTTGTGATATGGCTTCTACTAGGAGTTGGTCGATGCATGATGGCATGACTTTGGGTCTAGTAGTCCTAGTCATTGGGACTTTTTAGGGTAGATGTGTCGAAGTCTGAGTGCTTTTTAAATCTTGTTCCTATCCAAAAATTTTGTATGGCCTTCATCTCTTCCCTACATAAGGAGTCCAATCCCTAGGCTTATGGATCATCAAGGAATGATCGTCGTTGTATTGAGTAGTTATTTGAACAACATCCTCCCTTTTTTTCCTCATCAGAGTGTTCTAATATCTTCATGCAGGAAACGAGGAGGCTACCTTAATTCTTTAGTGAGGAATTAAGGCAGAGAGCAAGGGTTCATGTTGGCCCAAAGGACATGAAGGATCAAAACACAAAGGCTGACAAGACTAGGGGATGCACTCCTTAGAGAGAGAGCATAGGATACACACCTCATGCCATTCAAAGTCTCGAGGCAAGCAAGAGGTTTTGCTCGTTGGAGAGCAAGACTCTGGATTCCAAGGAGAAAGCAATGTTAGTTGACTTGATCTGGGGCATTAATGATCCCATTGTTCGTGCGCTACAAAATAGCATCGATGCCATGGAAGATCACATCTTATCGGGACAAGATCACACCATCTAGCTCCTTTTCGAGGCCAAGACCTCATCCATAGCACCTTCAAACTTGCAAGAGCTCTATAAGCACGTAAGCAAGTTGCTTGAGGTTGGGTTTATCCAGCTATTGAAGGCATTGTATGGCTCACCAATGTTGTTTCAAAGGAAGCAAGATGGAATGTTGCATATTCGCATTGACTATCGAGCATTGAACAAACTCATGATCAAGAACAAGTATCCAATTCCAAGAGTTGATGACCTCTTCACTCGGCTAGGTCATGTAAAATTCTTCAACATGTTGGACTTGCGAGTTGGCCACTGTCAAGTATGTATCGCAAAGGGGGATAAGATAAGACCCCATTTGTGACAAGGTATGGCTTGTACGAGTTCTTAGTCATGCCCTTTCGCTTAACTAATGCCTCAATTATATTCTGCACATTGAGGAACTACATTTTTCATCTTTTACAGAGCAAGTGTGTGGTAGTATATCTCGATGACATTGTAGTATACTCTAAGCTGCTCTGGAAGAATGAGCTCGATATCAACTTGGAGAAGTGCTCGCTCGCCCAATCGGAGGTTCACTTCCTAGGCCACAAGATCCGAAATAAGGAGATCCGGAGTGACAACTGCAAAGTGCAAGCCATCCTTGATTGGCAAACACCCACAAATGTGTCAGAGTTCCAATCTTTCCTCGACCCATTGAACTACTAAAGGCACTTTGAGCTTTATTCAATGGGTATTCGTATAGGTCTACATCCTGCTGAACAAAAAGGTGGTGTGTCGTGGACAAATGTGTGCCAATAGGCCTTTGAATACTTAAAGGTCTTTGTTGTTGGAAAGTAGTGCTTGGAGCTAACGGACTTTTCCATGCCATTCGAGGTAGAGACTGATTTTTCCATCAGCAGCGTCATGATGCAAGATGGCCACCTGACAACCTTTGAGAGAACCAACAACATATCGTCTTCTCATAATTATCAATATTTTTGAAGGTTTCTCTGTCTTCTCATCAACCATTCAAAGTCTTCTTTCATCCCTTTTAGTATGGATGACACACGAAAGCCAAGAAGGTTTCTATGGAGTTGACTAATAGATGCAAACTGCCTATCTCATATCTAGGCCTCCCACTTACTGACAGACGTATTCTTATCAAGTACTATACCCTGGTGGTCGAACCATCGAACGTCGATTGGAAGGGTGGTACTCACATATGCTTTCAAGAGGAGAAAGATTAGTTTTGAACCGCTCAATGTTATCTATGGTACCTATTTACTTTGGCTTTCTTCAAGATGCCACACAGGATTGCTCAACGAATCGATTCACTATGTTTGAACTTTTTTGGAGACATCAGGGAAGCGTCGGTCAACCTTAATGTTTAGTAGCATGGAAATATATATGCAGACTGATATTGGAGGTAGGTTTGGGGATTCACGACCTCTTGACTATGAATGAATCATTGCTATCAAAGTGGGTGGTCAGACTTATGGGGCAAAGAGAAGACTTTTGGCTCAAGGTGCTATGGTCGCACCCTTTCTTGGGTGGATAGACAAGTGGCGCCATAGGGCGCTTTAACATTCTGGCAAGGAATGCTATCAATTATGCTAAGGTTACAACATTTTTTTGTGGCCAGCCAATGAGCGGTGATCCTCTCATTGAGTAATAGTTTTAACCATTAATAAGATGTCATGAGGGCAATCCGCCCCCATCCTTTACTTTCTCAAAAGAAAAACACTTATATTGCCAACATCACTAAAAGAAATCTAAAAGAAATACTCAAAATCAACACAAGAACTTTTGTGATCCAACATGGAGAAAAATATACCCCAATGAACTTTATTCCAACAAGAGCAGCAATAAGTCATTTCTTGGGAAAGAGGGACTTGTAAGACCTAACCATATGTCAAAGAACTACTTATCTTACATACCACAGAACATTTTTTTTTATTCACACCACTCAGGTTTTGGCAAAAGAGGATCTTGAATTAGACAGTATGAAGCAAATAAGCAGTTGAGCTTCTTCATTTTGATGCAGTCTAGCTAATATCATAGCAAAAATGCATCAAACATGACAAGATACTATTGCTAATTTAGGTCTCTAATTTTATGTACATCACAGATAATGCACAAAGGTAATGCCAAAATGAGTATTTACTGCTATTTTTCATATATAAGAAGGCTACTAACAGAAAGGGAAAGGCATATCAAAACTCTACTTACAGGTCCCCTTTTGACATATAACGCTTTACTATCATCTCATTTTGTTGAGCATCACGACCACTTATAACCAGATAATTTTCACTACTGATAAACCAGTTGAATTTCTCAAACCAATGAACTTTGCGCATATGTGATATTGCAGCAACAGTTTTTTCCTGAAGCAAGATCAAAATCGTTCATTTAAGCTAATCTAAGGTTAAACAAACAAAATGGACACAAAGATATCTCTGACAAACAAGAAGCATGCTCTCCCTCATAAACAATACAGAAGCTGAGTTACTTTTTAATGTTAACTAGAAGGGCACACTTGGAAGAATTATTTTCCTTCTGGTACAGATGCATTCTACCATTTAACGGGAACATTGTTAATTCAAAACTATAAATGCTTTCTAAAGTTAGTACATTTTAAAAATCCATGATACACTGGTATTGAACGTTCAAAAATGCAGCTGTGCAAGAAAGTAAGATGTTTGTGAGAAATAAAAAGAACGTCAAATATCTCTGAAAAAAAGTTTGTCAAATAAATGTATGCAGTTGTGTGGAAACATGTTATGCTATTAGAAAAAGGGTGTTTTTGAAGAGAGAAGAGGTAATAGTTTTACTTCTATGAATCTGAAACACATATATATATATATAAGTTTTGAATCTGCCTATTTTCTTAGAGGGTGTATGAATATGAAATAGGCTCGCTAATGACTAGGACACCATAGAAAAACAAATAAGGTAAAAATGCAATTTCCGTTGCTATCTTTTTTCTGTTGAGGAAGTCCTGCTGCTAAAAACTACAGGAAGGACAAAACTGAGTAATATGAAATCATCCCAATCAGGGAGTTAGAACTTCGGAACGTGAAGAAATTTTGGAATATAGGAAAGTAAAGCCAAATTACTATCGTCATACCAATCATATATTTTTATAGGTGAAAAGGTCCATTTGAATAGAAACAAAAGAACATATTTGCTAAAAGCGATAGACTACCTGAGAAAGTTGCAAGTGTGTCTTTTTCTCGGCAGCTTTGAAAGCTTTTCTATGTGCTGCAATAGTCTTTTCCTGTTTGCTTTCTTGCTTTTTCTTCAATTCATACCAACGGCGAGCATTTGCATGTGCTGAAAGCGCCAGATCGACTTCTACCTGGTTGAATTTGTAACTTGAACTCGTTAAGGGAAAAAGACACAAGAACAATTATGTAGATATGATAATAAACTAAAATATGACTATGGAAATGAAAGTAAGATAGATATTATTAGTAGTAAATGTGCAAGAATCTTAAACACAATCACTACTAATAACTTGTCCGTTCAAGATGACAAATTTCCATCATAAAATAGTCTATATAGAGTGGACCATACTTCAATTTACAAGATTGATAAACACACTTATCAAAGGCAGAAAATAAATATAGAACCATCCATGTATTTATAGCATGAAGGGTTAGTTAGAGAACATAAACATAAGTAAATAGCTATCCACTATTCTTGTAATCAGCCCACTATCTTTTTAACTAATACAAGTGGTATATTATCAATACACCCCCTAAAATTTTGCCTTGTCCTCACAAGGTGGAGAGAAGAAATTGATTGATAATTTTCTGCAGGTACAGTAGTCTCCAAACTTAGTAAACTCCATCTTGATGTGAGAAGAAGATTTTTGAACCAACATGAACTTTCATTTTTTTCATTCACAAGAAGATTTTTGTGAATGAACTTTCCTATGGGGTGGGCTGATTTCTCTTGAATGATTGTTGCTCTTTTGTGCTTTCAATGTTGTTACATCCACTCTTAAGGGATTTTATTATTTGCAATTTGGTTGATAGTGCTGAAAATTGTTGGGACTTGGGAAAATGGATTAAAGAGTGAACATATAAGGATCTTTGTGGCTCTCATACCAATCATAAGAGGCTGAAAATATTATTATGAAAATGAAAGCAAGATATTAGTAGTAGTAAAAGTGTAAGAATCTTAAACAAAATCACTACTAATCACTTGTCCGGTCGAGGGGACAAATCCCATAATAAAATAGTCCGTATGGAGTGGACCAAACTCCAATTAAAAGTTGATAAACAAACTTTACAAAGGCTGAAAACAAAGATAGAACTCATCCATATATTTATAACATGAAGCATTAGTTACTACAACTGTATGACATAACTAATAATGAAGAACATAAATATAAGTATATAACTATCCACTATTCTTTTAATTAGCCCACTATCTTTTTAACTAATACAAATGGTATCTCATCATCATAGCAACCTGTAGGGCCACCATAGAGCTTGGATATATTAAATATGATACTTCCTAGATCAATTCTAAACCACCATTATATTCTGTGCAAGTCTGAAATGTGAGAAAAGATGTAATGAAACTTTAATATAGCAATGCGGAAACAATAATAAAGCAATGCGGAAACAAATGACTTGCATCAGCTTTTTTTGACGAGATATTTATTAGGTGTAAGAAAATATGTTAAAGTTAATATGCAGAAGAAAATTGGAAAACCATTTACAATGTAGTCCCCAATTTCAGATGATAGACCTCACTGACATAACAACATCGTCCAAATGACTTATATCGATTAACTTCCTTCTACTTAAATTCAGTATTTGAATTGCTTAAAAGTCTTAATTGAACATTTTAGAAGTAATACGAATTCATATAATGATGATAGAACGACCCAAAATCTAACAGTATTAACTAGTTTAAAGAAGTCAGGATCATCATGAACAAAAGAAAAATGATCACAAACTTCAAGGTGGTGAAGAACAGTTGCAAGTATGGAAGAAACTGTCATTCAAACGGTCAAAGAAACATAATAAATTCTACTTTATGATCACCTCTCAAGCTTTCATCAGATAATTCTAAACTGATTGGCACACATGGAGTCCAAGCTTCCATACCTCAAGAAACAGTAGAAGCATACCTGCATCTCTCAATTTGGCAGAAATTGAAATGAATATTCTCTTTTAGAGACAAATGCAAATTTGTGAGGATGGCAAGGCTGAGCAGATGAGAAAGAGAGAGAGGATAGTAGATGGGAGACCCCCTCCCGCCAATGCCACCATTACCCATTGGCGTGAGACTACCTCTTGTCCGTGTCACCCACATTCGAGTAGCTACCATCCGATATTTCTCTCAGAATGCAGAAGGAAAATGACAACGTGTTAAACAAAGCGGAGGATCGTGACACCAACAACAACATCATGTCATGAAAAGGAGACGCCTCCATTGTTACATATGTCGTAGATAGGGTATGGGGCCATCTGTAACGAGAATATAGAGACCTGATTAAATGTCTTACATGCGGGGCTTGGGGCACATTCATGAAAGATGCCCAAATACTCGCGAGAATCAACTCGTGATGTAGAACCAACTGCTAGTGAGGAAGGAGTCATCAGCATGGAGCCCGTCTTTCCATTTTCTCACTGACAATGCAGGTAGACGACCAATAATCAATCATAACATCGAAGTGTTGCGACAATGGTAACGGTTGATGAAGTGGTAAAGGGATCCATGCCCACATCGAATCTCCTATCCATGACAATCATGGATTTTCTTGGCTCAATGGTGATAACCCAGATTTCTCGTGCATCAGATGCCTCCTTCCTCCATTGGTACGATGGAGTTGACGGTAACAACATCGGAACACAAATGTATAACTAAAATGGCGGCTTTATCTCATGGAGGAAATGGTAACGGTAGAGGGGTGCAGGGCAAGATTCTTGGGTAAGGCCACCTGTCTTTCAATTACTAATGTTCCTCAATACCTCTGGTGTACAGAGGATATAGTGACTATAATCTAAACATTTACAGTTTTATGTTCCTCAACACCTCAATCCAGGCAGTGATCCGGGTCCTCCCGTACCGCACTACCCCCGAGTCAATAGTCCTGTGAGGGGGCTGCTTAAATTATGATGTAGGAGATAGTGCTACATGCTGCAATGCATGAGAAACTTGGAGTCCAAGTTAGGATCAGATTAGGAATTGAGTCCTAGTTAAACTTGATCAGGTTTGATTTGTTACTTTTCTATTTTCTTTCTTCTGTTAGGAGTATTTTCTTTCATATTTTGTTTAGAGTCCTAGTTGGGGCCTCCTCAATAATAATTGAGGCGACCTCCCTGTAATTAGTGCTTCCAACCTGAATGCGAAGAATAGGACAAGGATGAAACCCACCTGGCAGTGCACCGACAAGGGTATTGCATGAGTGTGGAAATTCCCACCTTCAACAGACAGTTCCATATGGAGGATTTTCTAGATTAGGTCTACAAAGTTGACAGATTTTTCAACAATTCAGTGCCTAGCATAAACAAGCCAAGATGGTGGCCTTCTGATTGAAGGCTGGAGCCTCAACATGGTGGAATCAAACACAAATGATGCGCCTTCGACAACAAAAGCGACCTGCTCAATCATGGGACAGAACGAAGAAGATGCTTAGGGTGTGTTATCTTCCTCTTGATTATCAACAAATTTTGTATAAGCAACTCTGCAATTGCCGTCCAAGTTCTCGAACTGTTGCAAATTATGCTACTGAATTCTTTCGACTATCTGCTCACAAAGTCGCAATGATTTGATGGAAAATGATCAAAAGCAAATAGCTCGACTTGGTAATAGTCTGCATTCTAATGTCCGAGATCGCGTCGAGGGGCACATCACCTACACATTGGCTGATACAATATCTCTCTTGCTGAAAGGATGGAGCACCAAATCGAATGAGGTTTGCATGTTGCACCCTTGGTTAATAGGCATCCAACTTCTACTCATGAAGATGCTATACAGAGCAAGTTTGTACCAAAGGATGCAAGTTATGAAACAGCCTTGACAAATCCATCCCTAACATGACAGTCAACACTTCAACGGCAAGAAGGATGAGCAACCCTTATACCCAGCAAAATACCATCACATGTTATAGGTGTCACCGCCTTGGACATCGATCCAATGAATGTCCCCCAACAACCCACTGTGGACCTGATGCAAGAAGAAGCATCTGAAGAGGGTGAAGAAGATGGTGCCAAAGAGGATGTTAATGATATTTTTTTTTTGAAGGGCAAAGGATGTTAATGATATTGAGTATGTTATGAGGAAGGTGAACGTGTAGCTTATGTAATTTGACGCCTCATGCTTGCATCCAAGAAAGAAGAGGATAAATAATGCCATAATATTTTTTTTCTAACATGTGGTATTGTTAAAGGAAAACTCATTGATAACGAAAGCTCGAACCAATGTAGTGTTGTGGTTGATGGTGGATTGTTTAGAACTGAAAACAAAACCACAACCTGTTCCTTATAATCACAGGCAATGCCGTTCATCATATTCTAAGTGGAAACAAAGGCAATACAGTGTTCTCTAGCACTCAAAACAACAATATGCCAATATGCAGTCTTCTTATACCCTACCTCAGCCGACTGCTCCCGGATAAACAACTATTGTCAAGAGATTGAATCCTGGTGATTGGGCGAGTAGAAAGGAGACAGGAGAGATGGAAGTTCGATACCACTATCACGAGGGTCAAGTTGATCCTAGTATGTTTCGTTCTATCAGCAATCCCGATGCACTATATGTCGTTTGGGATGCTTATTGGCGTTTCTAACAATAGTGATACATTAAAGCAAAGGTCCCTCTAAAAACAATTAGGCAGTACAGGCCGCAAACTATATGTTGTCACATGGTCAGAGGTGTGCCTAAGTCAGAGGACGGATTCGCTTAAGATGCATTTTTGTCAAAAATGGGCCTACCGACTTTGGGGTAGCAACAAGATATCTGGACATATATTATCTCTGCATTGACGCGGTTATGTCAATAGAAACAAGCACAGCGATACCTCAAGGATGATCATCTTGCTTGATGGATATATTGTCGGTCATGGCAAAACTTCATCAACTTTTTTCCCCTTCTTTGGGCTCTGGTACCAGTTTCCGCTTTCGAAATGATGCTTGAGCATCCTCAATTCATCTCTCGGTGTCCTTTCCAAGACTAGCTTCTACAGGGCAGTCAAGTAATTGTCGCTGAATGCTGATCCGGATCCATGCTCTCAGATGGAGTTTGGACGCCTCTTTTAGCCTAAGCATTATCAGATCAGCGGAAAAGGATCTTCTCCTAGAGTGGCTGGATGATCTATTGCCTGATTGTTCTAGACGGATTCATGGGCATGGGCTGCTGGTCAGTTCTTTATCCGTGCAGTTTATAAGCTGCTGGATGAGGATAATCCAGTTGATGACAGATGAGTTGCCGACGGATTGCACTCTTCTCTGACAGCTGAAAGCCCCTCTCCGGATAAAGATCTTTGCATCATTATTTTGACACCAACAGCTGCCAACAAGAACTCCGATATCATGATGGACTCAAGGGTCAAGTGATGCACGTCTTCTATGTGAGGATATTCCAGAGGACTTGGATCATATCTTTTTTTGGGTGCTTTCTGTCAAGAGTATCTTCACAAGATTTTTGGAGATCCAACCGATTTGGAGGACACCAACATGATATCATCACATATGTTTTGAACCGGCAGCAAGTCATCCCCATTGCATTTCTAAATGGTTCCAATAAAATGGAGTTATATTCAGAGGTGAACAAAGCTATGTTGAGAATGTGGTAGCATTTACAAATCATATGGAAAGAGGTTGGATGGTGTGATAAGACCAATTTCCTCATAATGGTATAACAACATGTAAACTATCATTTCATAAATAATGCTGGATGGTTGCAACACTTGGCAACCATCCTTCATTATTAAAAAATTGGCAGAAACTCAAATCTTGGAAATAATTCAAAAGCATGAGAGTGTTTAATGTCACACATGTAGGTAGATAATTTTTTGCAAAAGAATGTGTAATAAAATGTAACATTACCTAATAAGTACAAGATGTGATCAATTACATTGTACAAGAAACATATAAGTGTACCTTCTCAACAGGGGAAGTTTTTTCATCATCATCCATCTCATCGAGATTGTTACTTAATAGAAGAGTAATGCAATTTCTTTCAAGATGTAGCTGATGAATAAGACTAGCAATAGGATTTCCTGATTTTCTCTCCTCCTTGACCATACGTGTAAGATCTTTCCAATCCATCCCGTTTGCCAATGCCACGCGAACAGCTAAAATGGCGGCATCCACATCTTCCAAATTGTATTCGATCAACTCAGCCATTTTAACTGAGTAGTCGACTTCTTTCTTTAATGCACCAACACGGTTTTCCTGCATAACAAGACAGAAGGGCAATTCAATGTTGCATAACAGTGTGACAAGAAAAAATATAATATATGAAGTACAAGAACAGATGTTGTTGAGAGGATATCCCATTCTTTGGATAAAGCTGGCTGATTTGACAGAAGGCAGAAACAGAGGACAAAGATTCATTGCCACACAAATTCAGATGACAGATAACAAAAGAAGCACTTTGATAACAGAATCAGTAAAATTACAAGCACGAAGAATTTGACGTGAAAAAAAAAATCATTATCCATTTCTAGATGGAAAGTCAACTTTGCAGCTACCCTAATATACAACATCCCAATCATAAGAAATCACAGTAGCGAATGTGTGATAAGTTAGATATCTGAATAATATGTATGATAACAAAGACTGTCTAACAAATTTAAATAATCTTTGCTTACTCCAAGAAAATTCCTGTATTGACTATCCATACACTCATACAGCTTGATAATAGCTAAAAGTACTTCTAAAAGGAAATGGAAGGAAGAACCTGATCCAGACGTATCTTATCAAGCTTTTGAATAGCTGTATCTTCTTTTGTCTTCTGCTGTTGTTCAGCCCTCTGACTCTCAATTTTGCTATAGAACTCATCTAATGCACCATCAAATGTTTCAAATTGCATATATTCCCTTGATCTGAATTGATTCAAGAAAAGGGGACAAAATTCATCATACATCTGCAAAAGGCAAAAACATCGATTATATATAAGAAATAGACTCTTCTCAAAAAAAAATATAAGAAATAGGCAAGTTGAAAGAAATGGAATTTCCATGCTACCAAGCTATGGACACTAACAAGAATTTCACTCTGAGAACAATCTAAATCATGCAACATATTGATGCCTGGAAGTGACTAATCACTTCCATTTTTATCAATTTAACTTTATTCAATGCACCCATAGGCTGAGAATTCAGAATCCATCAACTAATAAATAATCCTCTTTTCTTGAGAAGGCAACAAATAATCTAATAATGTTTAAAGAAGCATACACAACCTTGTCTAAAGTAGATTCTTGTGGAACTATGCCGCTTTCCTTCTTTCCAATTGGCTTATTTTGCATGAATATGTATCCTTCAGGCACTAGCATGCCAGAAATAACATCTTGAAGCCAGTCTTCAAATCTGACAGCAGCTTGTGCTAGAAGCTCAATGGTCACTTCATCGAGCTTGCCATCAGAATCTATACCAACCTTCATATTTGGAGGGAGCCCAGCATCCATTACTATATGCTCAGCAAGTGCAGGTCCATAACTTAACACCTCACCAAGAATAGATTTTATTGTTGTTTTATTTGATCGGTTTCCATTGTTTCCTTTAATTACAGGAGTTTCCATGGTCTTACCACCTGTGAGTTCCTTAGGTTTGTCAATAGTGATTGTACCATCGACATCCTTGGAAGCCTGGTTACCATTAGCTGGCTCAAAACAACAAGTGAGTCTTGATCTTAGCTTTTCTAAGTTAGTCCTTTCAAAAACACGACAGGATTCAATAGGATAACGATGCCGAGACATAATGGCTAACCCCTTATCGTCATCTCTGCAGAAGAAGATACCTCATAAGTACAGGCAAGACTTGATGTTATATATTCAAACAACAAAATAGCATTTGGAGAACTCAAAACAGAATATTTAGATATCAACTATGTTGCATAAGTACAGGTAGGTATTGGTATCAGATACAGGTACATCAATTTTTTGAAAGTTAGGGTACATGGATACATATTATATGAAGATGGTAACCATCCTTTGCCCGAAAGTTAGTTGCACCATGCATCCAAACTCATCTGTTGTGGTCTCCTCTTGTCTTTTAAACTCATGTGATCCCCATGTGAGGGGACCACATGTGATGAATGTACAGTGGAGCACAGTTTTTTCTGCACCTTACATTTTTGAAGAAAGAGAAGGATGGCTACCTTTTTGTAGTCATCCACATATATTAAGATTGAAAGCCATAGGATTTACAGGTGATTAAAAACAACAAAAAACGGGGTCGGGGGTTGCAGCCACCCATACAAAAAACCTATCCGAGCCCCACTAACTATTCAAAAAAGACACATTGTGTATAATATTCTCAATGTAACACCTCTCCCCCTTGAAAATGGTACGGTTCCGCTGTAGCCATACCCCCCACAATGTGGCAAAAGTCAACACCACATGCTGCACCTTACTTAATCTCATATATAAAATATAAGAAAATTGAATTTTACAAAACAAAATATAACAAGTGACAATACAAAATCAAATATAAAAGCACTTGTAAATCATCATAAAACATTCTTTAAATTTATTAACATCACATATTTGTTTTTTTCTTTTTTTCATATAATGTATTACAAAGGAAAATTTTGTTTTTTTAGTTGAGGAAGACATTATGAGTTATGTTTTAATTAATCTGTTAGTTTTGTTAGGCTGAAGTTTTAGACCCAAATAAAATATAAATAGGCTTAAATGTTTCATAACATATCAGTTTTTAATGTGAAAAATGCCTCTGCATACTCACCCAAGATGTACCCAATGCATATCCAATTTTATAAACTACTGTTTAAATATTTGGTACGTACCCGGGCACATTAAATGCGTCCCAACATGTACCCAGTATGGGTACTTCACAGATAATGAAGTACCCATGCATCAGAGGAGTCCATTTATTAGTTTGTTCAAAAGTTACGACACATCGTAAGACAGTATATAACTCACAAATTCCAACAGCTTATTGTTATTGCTTCATAAAACCTCTGCATTGTTAAGATCTATTTTTTTTTCAGGAGAAGAAGGATGACAACTTTTTTTTTTCAGGAGAAGAAGGATGACATCCGGTGATGCGGTTGTCATCCATGTATATATATATATATAAGAAAGAGTCATGTACAAGTAAACGCTCTTGACGAAAGAGTCATTGTTAAGATCTATTAAAGCAGTTTTATCTTATCAGAAAAACTTAAGAAGAAGTGATAAGTCCTATGCATAAGCATTTTTTTAATCACAATGTGACATGAATATGCAACCAAATTACTCTGTGAGCATTTCAATGAATCTGTTATGTTTCAGCAAAAGACGCAATATGCAGATACCATAGCATTTTTACAAAACCGGGAATCAAGGATGTTCTAAAGACCTGTGTGATCGAAGAAGGGTCATGACAGTAAATTCAGAATCTGTAAGAATGATGTTTCCCTGGGCATATAGCTCCAGAATGATGAAGTAAGCATTAGCACCCAATCCAAACTGAAAAAGAATAATCTGTACATAAAAGCAGAAAGATGTTAGATCATTTTAAGTAAGAATCGGTGACCAAAATGTATCTAAATTTATCAAAAAAAATTCTACACTCTTCAAATGTTCCATGATAGAGGACCCAATTCCTCAAAAATCAATGAAATAATTCAATTTGATTGTATGAAGGAATCAAATAATGCGAAAGAATTACCCGATCATATCCCAGTTGCCGCACGTCCTCGAGTCTTCTTGTCCTTATATGTTTCCGTATTTTTAGAGTAAAACCAGAAGGCGTCATGTTTTTATCCCTGAAGGTGATTACAGAACAATTCTGGTAAAAGAAAAATATCACAAATATCAACAGTGAAGCATTCCTTACAATGATCAAAGGCAATACTCTCACCTGACATACTGAGTAGTGTGCAACCTTATACCACTCTCCATCAGCAATAAAACTTTCTCACTCTCCCCTGACTCTGTGATACCACTACTGTTCATCAATTTGAAGAGATATGCCTATGTAACACAAACATTAAAATAGTGTTAGGACAAACTACAAAAAATGAACCAAGTATACACATAAGTATAAACATGATATTAAGCTAGCCATGTTCGTGATGTCATAACCAAATAGACTTGATTCTCAAACACTGGACATGCATAAGCAATGTTTATGGTAACAAAATAGGCATTATAAAATATAAATATAAAATAAGGATCTCTTTCTACAAACTAAAACTTTTAGATGGCTCATCAAATAAAAAAATATTTCTATCAGAAGAGGGAAAAACTGGATGCCATAAATTTGAGCTTAAAACCCAAAGTACACATGAAGATGAAGTTTAAGGCAATGGGAATAAGGAATATGAGGGACACATTGCTCCACACATACGGGCACCACTGGTTTCAATATTAATGGTTGACACGTGACATATGCATTCCTACAAAGTATTCAGCTGAGCGTGTGAAAGATTCAGACCTATAGATCTAGTGCAATATATTTAATTGTGGCAACAGCTTTACCGAACCGACTGTTGGGGGTTCTAAACAATTTAGTGGACCCGGTACAATGAACATTTATTTCAGGTCATTCCATCGCAAATGGTTTTACAGTGACATTCAGAGATTGCAGCTTTCTAGAAACGCACTGGCAGACAGCAACTTTCTCTAGAGGGTTGATTTTATAAGGCTAATGATTTCTTGGACTACTCTTCTCTAAGTAGCTCATTTCAGCACAAAGAATTTCCTCCTTTATGGATTTCTTGGATGAAACAGTATGTATGCATTGTTTCTTTCTCTGTTGTAATAAATGGCAAACTAATTGACGGTTAGGTCCAACCACAACCAAGCGTCAGATAGGGTTGTCCTTTTGGCGTCAATGCTCTCTGTCCTCCTCATGGATGATCTTGGTACATGTGCTTACGTAGCTTGTGACACTAGCATTATCTCAAGTTTTTCTCCCATGGTGGTCCAAGTTACTTGTTCCTTTATTACAATATGTTGATGATGCTATATTTTAATAGATGGATCGGCTGAGGTGGCACAAAGGATCTTCGTCATCATTGATATTTTCAATTATTTTTTAGGACTATGCATTAACAACTCAAAGTCGCTCTTTGTTCCATTTGGTATGGATGAGATGTCACAAAGGTGTTAAGTGGAATTACAAAGAGCTAAATGTAGCCTTTAACTCACATACTTTAATCAAGGATTGGAATCTTGTTGTGGTGTGGTGCGTCGATTAAAAGGATGAAGTTCAAAGACTTTTATCAAGAGGTGGACGATTGACCTTGATCAAAGTGGTCTTGTCATCCACATCGATTTACTATATGTCGGTCTTCAGGATGTCGGAAGAAGTGATCAAGCGCATTGATGCCATCAGCCGAGGATTCCTTTGCTGACACCAAGGTACCACTGATAAAGGTCTAAACCTAGTTGTCTGGGACAATGTTTGCAAACCAACAACAGAAGGAGGATTTGATCATTAAGAGAAATGAATGAGGCACTACTTAGTAAAATGGGTGACCCTGACCAAGGTACCACCGACATTTGTGCTGATAGTGTACACATCTGGCGCTCACGCACACCACTGAAAGTCAAGATTTTTTCATGGTTGTTGAGGCGGGGCAGACTCCTGACCAAGGTATACAGGGCGAGATGGGCACCACAGGCGGACCGCACATGCGTCATGTGTGTGTCGGCCGATGAGGACATTGCGCATCTATTCTTCACCTGCCCTATCGCTAGTGAGATATGGCGGCGTATGGGGTTCGCAGGCGTGGACACATCAGGAGTGACCAGCTTCTGGGACTCCCTTGGCAGGCGGGGCAGCACGGGGCGACGAAGGCTATGGGCAGGCATCATGGCCACAACATGAGTCAATTTGGCTTCAGCACAACCGCGTGATATTTGAGGGAGAGAGATATTATATAGAGAAAATTGTACATCACATATTTTTCCTACTTAGAGAATGGGGTTGGGGTTAACACCCTGGTTGTTCCTCTTGCGTTCCTTTCTGGGAGAGCCTTTTGGCACTGCTCTCCGTTACATATTTGTACATGTACTGTCTTTTACATTAATACATGCGGGTGACTACCAATTCGTATAGTCGCCCTTTTCCTTTTCAAAAAAAAAGTAAAATGGGTGACCTAGATAATGGATCACAATTCTGCTATATAGTTTTTGGTGTTTTTTACATTTTATGGACACATTCTATCATGGACGAGCAAGTTTTCAGCTCCACATGGAGCATCTTCATTTTGGAAGGGTCTTGAACAACGATGCCAAAACTACGACCTTTTTCAAAGCTGTGTTAGGATTCGATATTGTATTCAGGTTTTGGGAGGACCCTTGGGATACACCTTGGAAGGGTCTTATATTAGTGATGCCAAAACTACAACCTTTTTTTTTTCACAACTGCCTTGGGATCCGATACTTTTATTTAGAAGACCTTGGGATCCGACACTGTCTTCAAATTTTGGGAGGACCCTTGGGCTACATGTGAGCCTCTTTCTATCCAGTTCCCAAGATTATATGCAATTGCCCAATAGAGACAAGCTCTAATTGCTAGCTACTGGTCAGGGAATTTGTTGTCTGCTGGTGTATGGACTCCATAATTTGCCTCAGCTCTTTCAGACCGCACAAAAGCAAGAAACAGATGCTTGAAAAATGAGGTTCATCAATGGCTTGGCTTCAGGTCTATGTTATAGTGAATGTAATCGCATATTAGCAGGTGTCTGCTTGACTCAGTCATAGTCTACCCGACAACTAGTATGTACTTGAAGCCTTTGTTCACTAGAGATGAAAAGGCATGGCCATGATCTCACTCCACATGCATTGCACACCTTTTTATCCAAACTTTGCACAAATGCTCCAATAGTGCTTTAAAAGCTACCGGTGGGTAAAGCTTTTGCTTTTCTCATGTACTAGAAATCACTCAATTCACTCGATATCATTCATTATAGGGCTAACGAGTAATGAGAAAAAATGTGTTGTGAGAGGTTCAAGAATCAAGTTGAGGAACCAATGCCTAAGGGAATTGCCAAGGAGATTTCGTCAAGGAATGGCATTGAGATCATAAAATCCAGGGCTAGAGGGCAAATCCTCATATTCTGCTGCAACAGGTCTTGGATGTGGTTTTATGGTCAGTTCTCCGTATGTGGGCGCACAAACTTCTGGATAACGATAACAGGCCGGAAGATGATGTCCCAGCAAATGGACTGCAACATTATTTGGAAAATACGGATGACACAACGGATAAAAATCTTTCATTGGCTACTTAGTAGAGGGGGGACTACCAACAAATTGTTGAAGACAAAGATGGGCGCAAGAGGCATCTACATCATGTGTCTTTTGCAAAGCACCAGAAGAGGACATTAATCACCTATTCTTTGAAAGCATGGTGACAAGATAAGTGTGGCAACAATCTGGTTGTGAGTGAATTGATCATCAATTGTCAACAAACTTTTTGAGGTCATTTCAACTGGCAAGTGTTCAAGACTAGAAAATACAGGTTTATACCCCCAAAAGTTGTTGTGTGGTGTCAGTAGCCTTTTTGTGGTATATTGGGGTCTAATGTAATGGATGTATATTTAGAAGGGAGAGTCTATGTGGAGAGCATTATAGTTGTTGCAAAAGACCTTGTAGGAGAGTGGATGAGATCATAATTCCACTTTTGTAATATGTCCATGTAAAATCCATCAGCTTAATAAAATGGATGGCTACTATTCATCTCAAAAAGAAACTAAAAAGTTGAGTCACATCTCAATCATTCATATTATGATCAATGACGTTCCATATGTATGGAGCAAAAGATGCTCAACACAATCCTTAATCCCTTAGGGAATCCCTGTAATCATGCCCAAACCAAATTGATCTGATCTAGGACCATGCATACATTTGAAATATTTTATGATCACCATATAAATATTATTCAACTATAACAACAAATATAAGTCCTCTCAAAAAAAAACAACAAATATAAGTCTCTTGGTATTACAAAGTTTACCTTTAAGGAAAAGATTTTTTGAGAAAAGAGAAGGATGACTGCTAAGGAATGAAGTCATTAAACATTATTGAATAGAAAATCAGTTCATAGTAAAAAATAAACCAGTACATGAAAATATAATCTCACATGTTGCTACGCAAACCTCTAACTAAAGTCTCATTACCAGGGATAATATTTTCTACATCTTATATTTCTACTCTAAAAATGAATGCATTCCACTGGTCAAATACATAACTGTTTAGGAGCAGTATTTGGCATTCAGACAGTTTGCCTAACCCACTTTTGTCCCTTTGTCATGACGCCAGCAAAAGTTGAGAGCTACAAAGTTTCGTACCAGTATTGGTGCCTTGCATATTACATATCTAGTCTAGGAATCAGATGTCTTGCCTCAGTCCACATCATACAAGCAAATCGGGACAAGATGTTCATTATCTTCTACCTCAATGGTCAATGATATAATCTACAAGGAATTACCCAACGGGCAACCCCTAACACCAAATTACACAGCTGTCCAATCAAGATGAATTCCCAGTATATGTTCTTGATTTTCGCCTTGAGGACAAATCGAGTACCCCAGGGGTGGATATTGATAGGAAACCTCCTATAAAACCTAGAATAAAGCCACGTGGATATTCTACCTTGGATCTAGGATAACTACTTCAAATATTCACACACCATTGTTCCAATAACTACACCTGCTAAGTCCCTAATGCCTTCATTAGTCTATTAATAAATTAGTATAAATATGTTGTCGCATTTGCTTCTAGTTATGCTTGTGATATGAATGTTATGTATTTGGGAGGCTTGTCCACTCCATATATCTTAATTATATCTTTAATAACTCCTTTACAGCTTGTGTAAGCTTTATTTGGTTTGAATGTTTATCACAAGTGGGTGGCAAAGGGATCGAGTGCTCCTCCATGGGGACTATAGAATTTACAGGTGGTTAATAAAAAGGACAAAAAATGGGGTCGGGGATGCAGACACCCATGCAAAAACCTATCCGAGGCCCCACATATATATTAAAATTGAAAACTATAGAATTTATAGGTGGTTAAAAAGGACAGAAAAATGGGGTTGAGGGTGCAGACACCCATACAAAAACCTATCTGAGGCCCCACATATATATTAAAATTGAAAACTATAGAATTTACAGGTGGTTCAAAAGGACTAAAAACCGGGTCGGGGGTGCAGACACCCATACAAAAACCTATCCAAGGCCCCACTCGCTAATAAAAAAAGACACATTGCGTACAATATTCTCGATGTAACACCTCTTCCCCTTGAAAATGGTACGGTTCCGCTGTAGTCATACCCCCCACAACATGGCAAACGCCATCACCACCGAGTAAGTTAAGTTTTTGGTAGAATGGAAGAAAAGTTTATGAGTATGGAGTGTCAAAAGCTCATATAACTCATTTCTTCCTTTTGGTTTCTTTTTTTTTGCCCATACTTGTACGTTCTATAGCTTTCTACAAAGCGGATACTGATAAGAGGCTGAAAATATGGCTATGAAATGAAAATAAGATAATTTTTATTAGTAGTAAAAGTGCAAGCATCTTAAATTACAACTAATAACTTGTCCGTTCGAGAAGACGAATCTCCATAGTCCGTGTGGAGTGGACCAAACTCCAATTACAAGATTGATAAACAACTTCTCAAAGATTGCCACACTTGTAGAACTCATCATGTATTTATAACATGAAAGGTTAGTTACTATAACTACAATAAAGCTAGTGATGAAGACAAACTAATAGACATTGTAGGTTCTAGCTACCCACTATCTTCCTAACCAGCAAAGTATATTTTAAAGCAATACAAATTGGTATCATATCAAATACCTAGCAAGCTTTTAGGTATCCTTTCATCTTTCAAGAAAACCAAGGTTGTTTAGGGAAGGTTTTTTTTTAAAGACAGGAGATGGTGGCTGCCAGTTATGCAGTCATCCTAATTTATTGATTGAATAAGGAATACAAAGCAGTCTCAAAGATTATGAGTTTTTTTTTGACAAGTTCATGAATCTCTTTCTATAAGCTAAAGCTTCTACAAAACTCGTAAAATTTAAACTTTTACAAATAACATTAAAACTACAAAATGCATATGGATAAACAAACTTACAGCATGCTGCTCCATAAAGAATCATGTGTTTGCTGCTAACATGAACATTCAAAGAAAACAAGTGATATACTACAAAAGTCAATTTCCTGAATCAAATTACCTCTTTCAACTAAGCAATTAAGTCATGATTTTTCAACATTAACATCATTTGGGTCAAAACAATGCTTCAAGAATATACATATTAGTATAAATAACTTGACGCGACAAAAGAAAAAGATACATCAGAAGAAAAGGCAGGTGAAATGAATTCAATTAAATGGAAGGGTGGTAAGATGAAATTAGGGTTTAGTGACAATGGTAAGGAGAAGATGCCAAAGGAGACCTTAGGGGAGATGTCGTAGACGTTGGTGCAGCGCATGCCGATGAGGCGGCGGAGGCACTTCACCTCAGCAGCCACATCCGCAGTGTTCATCCGAACCTTCACCATCTTCTCCTTCTGCGATTAACCCCTCTGTATCTTACTTCCAATGGAGAGAGAAATAACAGCAACAAGTAGATTAAAAGAAAATATGAGCAGTGGAAGAGGCACTGGTTGGAGTGCTATGCTGATTGGCTGACACAAATCAATTTGGCCTATTTAGCAACTCCAGTGGACTAAAATGGGTAGGTTAGATGATGCTCCGATCCATTATGACGATATTCTACTATTGCATCCAGCAATTGGAAAAACCCAAAAACTTCAAATGGAGATTTAGCCTGCAATGAAACATGTGACATGTTAATCCATGAAATAGTTTATAATTCAATAATAATAGAAATAGTTTACAAACAAAATTATGTTAACTTTCATGTCAAATGCATCACATTGCCACTTATTTGTTGAGTGAATATACTAAAAACCTTGTTTCGTAAATGTCTTACATTGTCAAGGTTGGAATAAACATGCAGGAAAGGTTGGTAATTTTCTTTTCACATTTTAAAAATTATAATAAGGACAACATCCAAGAAAATTGAGGATGAAATCTTAAAATCTGGAATAATATGAGAGGGCATTGACGGACTATTCTTGCACAATTTGACTAAAAAGTAACACATATCTTCAATTATGATATCAACTGACTTGTATAATATCTATAACATAATTTATTTTTCCTACTGGAATTATGGCAATGCAGGAAACATGGAATGTCCGATTCTACCAGATTTTTAGAACAAAATATCTGAATACATTAATTTGTAAAAATATTCATGAAGCTACACTAATAGGGCTGAGATGCACATTCATAGCAATCAAACACTTAGGCCCTGTTTGGCAACAAGAACCTGGGGTTCTTCAGGTTCCATGATTTGATAGATTAGTTCAGATGTGTGTTTGGATGGGAGTAGAACAAAAAACGAGAACTAAAAATGTGAGGTTCCAAGTGTGTTTGGATGAAATAGGGTGAACCAAGTTATATATTAGGACAATTACTATTATACCCTTCATTTTTTATTAACATTTTTTAATATCTATTATTATTTTTATTTTTATTATTATTACTAATATTATCCATTGTTGTTATTACTGATATTACTCATTATTATTATTACTAATATTATTCGTAATTATTATTGACAAGTTTATTGTTATTATTATTATTATTACTAATATTATTCATTATTATTATCATTATTATTGATAAGTTTAGTACTACTGTTGAATGTTCACTTTTGTAGAACGCGAAGATTAATAAATATTTACTTTATACTTAATAAATATTAAAAACAACTATAATAAAAAATCATATATCTTGTTTTAAAATAAGAACACAATTTTACACAAGCATATC